>CANXYC010025412.1:0-10417 GCA_948193065.1 Aleurites moluccanus
CCAATATAGATATCATAGAATCAGTAAAAATAAGGAAAACAGATAAAAGAATGGATTGTATGACATTATACAATCTCCAGTAATCCGTATGGACCATATGTGAACATATAGGTCTCCTGTATATCAATATTTGTATCATAAGACTGATCAGGTCTTATGGCCAGGACCATAACCCTTCCTAGCTAGGGTACCAATAATACAATGTGCACAAAGTCGACAATATTTCCCCACTATCCTGTCAAATCGGTAGCTCTGTCATAATGTATAAGGATCAATATCAAGAAACAATATATCAGTGAATACCATGATGAACAATGGCATCCTCCAGCTCAATAGACTCAATATCAATCAATCAATAGAATCAATAGAATCGATAGCAAATTAAGTATCACTAACTCATCAGAGTCAATTTAATGAGTATAAAATCAATAAGACATCAATAACAATCGATAAAACGATGACCAAAGGTTTAATGACCAAAAATGGGAACAAACATAATTTGATCATTTTCGACCAAAAAGTTGATGCAATTGGCATGCCATTGTCGCTGGCGACGGTGGCATTCAAATGGTTGGCCTACAAAAATTTCAGTATGAATTTGGTGCAATATCGACATTGCCCCAATTATCAATGAACAAGCATATGAAAAGCAATTTTAGGCAACAACCACAACTCAATAATCTTCATCAAAGGCATCAAATAGGCAATGGAAAAGCAAGTCAATAATATGAACAAAAACAAGGCAAATGGCTCAAATTAGGGTTCGACCATAACTCAATTTCCACAATTGGTTTCCAAATTTCATTTTATCAATTACGGCAAGTAATTTGATGCATAGTAGGCTCACCTAATACTCCAAATCACCAAATGCAATGAATTTGCTGCCTAATTCCTCAAATCCTCAGTTTAGACCAAAATCGGCAATTTTCTCCGAACGAATTTTCTACAACGAAACGAACATCAATTAAACATCGATTAATACCCAATTAACTTATTCTAAAGATAATTTACATATCCTAATCCATATACTCAAAATCAAAACTCACCACTTCAATTTTAGGTTAGAAAATTGGGGGAAACTGTTTAATGCATCAATTGATACAATTAAACCACTTACCCAATCCTTTTATCATCAAATTAACCTAATTAAACCATAAAACCAAACAAATAATCAATTTATTCAAATTACCTAATTTTGGCCGAATCCTCCACTAGCTTATTCTTCAATTTTTCTTGATTTTCTATGGCTAATTTTGGTAGATTAGTGTTTGTATGGTTTTAGTTTATAATTTGTAACACTTTTTCTTCACAAATTAATGGAAGAAATTCAAATGGGAAGAAAGGAATTTGGCTACGGTGAAGAACAAAAAATAAATGCAGAAATTTTCTAAGTTTTTGGTTTATATAATAAGACAAAATTGGCAAATTACTCTTTTGGTCCTCCAATTTTCTAAAATTTGCTTTTGGTCCTTTTTCGCTCGGTAAATCATTCCGACAATTTCGTTGAAAATTGGAATTCAAAGTGAATGTTTAAACATCATATTTTTATTAATACTAATTAATAAAAATAGTTTCAGAGTCGTTCTGAAACTCGGACTGTCAAAATTCACTATTCACCGAAAATACTCTTTATTTACGATTTTGCCATCACTTACTTTATCAGTGTTCTTAATTATTTTTCTCATTTTTCTTTTTACTATATTTACACATGAATATACATTATCATCTATCTTTAATCCAAATTCAGAAATTCATCCATTGTCCGTACTGCTATTTTTCGGTAGCGATATCGGTACCGATGATTTCCAAAAAAATTTCTCATTTTCGCTCTAACTGATTTTCTAAAATTATTATTGGTCATTTCGATGATTTTAATTATATACTAAGAACTTTATTCACTAAAACTTGTTATGCAAATTTTTAGGGTATTACATTCTACCCCTTCTTCAAAAAAATTCGTCCTCAAATTTAAATACACACATACATCTCAGTATTGGAACAAGAACATATACTTGGTTTTTGTATTTTGTTCACTTTCTCATGTACATTTATCCATAGACTGATTCCTCCACAATACTTTTACCATTGAAATCCCTTTTTATTCCGTAACTGTTGGACTTGTCGATTTAAAATTCCTATTGGCATTTCCTCATAGGACAATCCTTCATTAATATCAATACCTTATACTTTCAATATATGTGACATGACTGATACATACTTCCATAGCATTAAGATATGGAAGACTTGGTAAACATGGCTCATACTAAAAGGAAGAGCCAAACTGTACGCTACATTACCAAACCTTTCTAATACCTCATATGATCTCACACATCTCAGTGACAGCTTTCTTTTCTTACCAAATCTCATAACACTTTCCATAGCTGAAATTTAAGAAAAACAGGATTACCAATTGCAAAATAAGTATCCTTTCTTTGCGGATCTGCACAACTCTTTTGTCTGCGAAAAACAATTTTTCATTCGTTCTTTGATAATTTGTATCTTTTCCATTGACTCTTTTATCAACTCTAGACCTTCTAACTGTTTCTTATCCGGTTCCATCCCACATATTAGAGACCGGCATTTTCTACTATGAAGCGTCTCATATGGGGCCATCCAGATAAAAGAATAATACTGTTGTTATATGAAAATTCAATCAGTGACAATTACTTATCATCATAACCTTTAAATTCCAGAACACTTAACCTTAACATATTTTATAATGTTTGTATTATTCATTTGATTGTCCATCTGTCCGTGGATGGAACACTGTACTGAATCATAGTGGTGTATCCATAGCTTCTTTTATTGAAACTTCTGTCAAAAATCAAGAAATAAACTATGTCCCTCTTTCAGAAATTATCGTTAAAGGCACTCTATGAGCCTTACAATCTTATCACATATAGCTGTGCATATTGACTTGTTCCCATTTTCACTCAAGTAACTGTATCACTTGTATCAAACCCAATGACTTATAGTGTTCAAACTTAACTTGTTGATAGGCTAAGCTTGTAGACACAACTTAGCTACATTTTCTTTTCATATTAAGTCATCAATAACATCTTTTAAATCATGGTACATCTTGGTAAAATTCCAAGATATACATCGTACGAAGAATAATGAACTTCTCTTAAAATTTGTTTCTGAAGTTCATTAAAATCAAGCACACATAACTGTTTATCACATTTAAATTTATCATCCTCATCTATGAACTCTACGGCTTTACCCTTTTGAACATCTTTCCTTTAATCTCACAAGACATGGATCCCGATCTTGTGTCACGTTAATATCATCAATTTACAATGGTTTAGCCCGACATTGGGCTATTAGAGCCTGGTTTTCGATCCTGGGATCCAAATCCAACTCCATACCCATATCAATTAACTCATTCATTGCACGAATCAGTGGTCTTCTAATAATAGAGATGTGAGCTAGACTACCCATAGTCTTTTGACTAAGAGCATTTGCCACTACATTAGCTTTACTCGAATGGTAAAAGATTTCACAGTCACTATCCTTTAACAATTAACTCATCTTCGTTGCCGAAGATTTAGATTCTTCTATTGCATAATATACTATAAAAATGTTGTAGACTCTTATGACTGTGAGGCCTCGCCCTAGCACCGTCTTCCACGATCACCGGAGGATCGGGAAGCGCTCTTATTTTTTGGGGATGATTTCTCACGCATCGAGATGACCTTAGCACCTTATTATTTGAAAATAATTTTGACATTTTGAAGTCGCCACCTTAAGTTATTTTTGTTGGGAAAATTTAAGGTAAAAACCCAATTTGACTCCAATCTTATCCCAAGGAAAAAATAAGTGCACTAGCCTTTGAAACCAAAGAGGATTCGGGGACTAGGCTTTCGGTTGAACTTTGCTTTTAATTTTAACTTTGATTTAAACCATTTTCATGAACAGTTTAAAGAATGAAATATATATATGCATGGGCAGTTTATATGAAAATAAAGTAGTAAAGTAGTTTAGAGTGCGGTAAGTAAATTATTACAATCCAAGAATATAAAAAATATGGGATATCAACTCTAGCCCTTATGGGTTCTAGGTCGATCACATATTCCCTGAATAATACAATCAATAAAGCATTTAATTAATGGAAAATAGGTCATTTTGACCTCTTTGGATTTGAAGCTCTTAGATAGCTTGCTGCGTATCCCATTAAATAGGAATCAAAACCCACGCAGTTCTCCCTTCTTGCGAAGGAGGATTGATTTTATGCCCAACTTCTCATGCTTTGGACTCTTTATTTTGATGCTCTATAAAAATAAAGGAGATTTGCCTATTTTGACGCTCTATTAATAATAGGAAAGTTTAGGTGACGATACCTTCTCCTTTGCTATTTGGGAAGGTGGCGGTCGGATTGGTCGCCCGGATCAAAGCTCCACTTTTGATTGGTAGCTGGATTGATGGCGGTCTGATTGCTAGCCTAGCTCGAAGTTCCACTAAGGATTGTTTGAGGCCCAGGAAGACAGTCGAATGGTCTTTTACCTGATAAAATAAACAAATCAACTAGGTGATTTTGTTAGAAATAATTTTGAGGCTCCACACACCCTAGATTTGGTCATTGTTTAGCTCAAAGAGAACTAAAGAAAAGTAGGCTCCATTCGCCCCGAATTGGTTATTCTTTAAACTCAAAGAGAGTTAAAGAAATAAGAAGAAATTGGTATATGACGGAGAATATATGAAATCCGAGAAGGAAAAATCCACTTCAAGTGATTCTGGGACCCCTAACTATGAAGGGGGAGGCCTCTATTTATAGGCAAGAGGGTTGCCACTGGAGGAGGCGGCGACGACGCCGTGGCCCTTGGCGGCACGGCTGAAGAAGGAGGGCGGCAACAAAAGGGTGGCACGGCGGACCATAACAGTACCTCCCAAAAGGGGTGGCGGCACCGCCTCCTATGCAGGGCAGCACCGCCCTGGGTTGAGGGTGGTGGCCCTGGTCCGATTTCGATCGGATGCATTTTTGAGTCTGTCCGAGTGCGGGAAAGGTTCCGATGAGTGCAGGTCAGCTTGGCATGAGTCCGAGGGGTGCGAGAAACCAGTGTTCACAGCTGCCCCATCACGGTTGTCCATTCTGGATGACAGACGTGATGTAGGTGAACCGGGTTGTTCCTGTCTGCTCGAAATAAAAGAAATGCATTCTTATCGCATCTTGAGAGGTCTGAAGGTATATTAGGGTGATATGTAATGCTTCAGACAGCTTTCAATTTTTCTAATATTTTTCTATTTCTGTCATTTTCTGAATTGCATAAACATCCCATGTCTGATTGGGGCAAATGATAGGTCGATGGATAGAGAAAAGTCATGTGGACGCGTCGAAACTGTCGGCACTTGATTCTGACTTGAACTGCTTCAAAAATGCAAGTTGCCTTGTTTTTACTTGCAGCATGGGACAAAATGGTCATTTTCAAGATTCTCAAAATCTATAAATAGGGGTGAGACTCTCTCATTCCCTTTACTCTTATTTTCATTTTTCTCTCTCTCTAGCTTTTCTCTTTAGAAATTTTCTCTTTCTCTCTAGATTCTTTCTCTCTAGATATTTTCTCTCTCTAGAAATTTTCTCTCTCTAGATTTTTTCTCTTTAGAAATTTTCTTTTTCTTCATGGATTCACATTCTGGAAGTGCTACTAGTAATAGGAGGCGTTATGGCTATAAGGCGCCGCGGGACAATCTTGACCCGGAAAATCTGCTTCAGGAACCAGAACGTGTCTTTTAGGATGGCAGAATTTAGGTATTTTCCAATCAATCAATTTTCAATCAATCATCACTCATTTTCATTTCATTTCATTTTTTTTTTCTTTTTTTTTTTGCTAAGTGAATTCCTTTTTATTCGGAAGAGCACTATGCTTAGGAATAGGGGTGCTAGATCAAATTTGGCATATCTGACTGATGCTCTATCAGTCGAAACCCCAGTAAAGACCTTGTTGGAGACTACTGGTTTTGTATCTTTCTTGAGGGTCAAAACAAACCCTGAGAGTAACGTAGCCTTGATCAAGGCTCTGGCTGAGTCGTGGTGGGATACAACCAACGCTTTCCACTTTCTATGCGGGGAGCTTACTATTACTCCATTTGATCTATCTATGCTGATCGGATTGCACTTCGAGACCCGTCACCTAAACCTTTGCGCTGATTGGAGGGTTACCTTTACTCCTGGAGATATGATTCATTTCATAGGTCAGGATCCACCCCGGGATTGCATATTGATACCTCGTACTTGGCTTCAGGCTCGGCTGAGAGACATGGAGCCATTCACTGATATGCTATTCGATATCGAGATTATAGCCAGGTTGATGATGTTGATTCTAGAGGGATGTACATTTGGGCACACCCATCGAGATACTGTTAATCTGAACATTTTGCCGAGTTTGATAGACTTTACTTAGTTGGGGGAATATGATTGGGCTGGCGCTATTCTGAGCACCATGTACCGGGAGATGTGTGACTTGTCTCAGGGAGCTTTCAATTCCTATGGTGGGACTCACTTCATTTGGGAGGTATGCTCTCTGCATCCTTTGTTTAACTTGAACTGATTGGCACTCTCTGTACCTGTTGATTTGAACTGGGAGGTACTCTCTGTACCCTGTGTGAGCTGGGAGGTACTCTCTGTACCCTGTGTGAACTTTACTTGGTCTTTCTGACTTTCTCTGTCTTTAATGTTTGAAACAGGTCTAGGCTTACGAGTATTTTCTAATGCTGCCTCCCACTCTTAACAACCCTAGGTTGTACGTCTTTCCAGCTGGTATCCAGTGGAACAGGGAATATTGGACTGGCCCTGGCATATGCGAGTTTAGGACTATTTGAGCAACCTTTAGCAGCCTCGACACCTTTCAAGTATCTCTGACTTTACCTTTTTCACATTTTCTAGTTTATGCTAACATTGACCCTCTTGCAGGTTGTGACGAAACCTTACTTGGATAGGATGCAACTGATGCTAGTAGAACTTGATCCAAGTGCCACACTAGCTTGTTCTCGATTGTTGCTTCGCTCTTCACACAACAAGCTGTATTACCTGGGAGAGAGAGTCCTGGTTCAAACTATTGGTAGGTGGGTAGTTCCTGCACACCCACCAGTTAAAATGAGGTGGAATATGGCTATCCATGCTCCTGATGAGGCTTACACTGGTCTTCCCATACATCTGTATGTGACTCCTCAAGATAATTATGTGTTATTCTGTCGCACTCAGCTGATGGGTCTGTCGCACTCGGCTGATGGGACCTATTGCTGATCCATATCGACGACTAAGACGTCTGTCTAGCTCTGCTGGACCTTCTGCTCCTCGGTAAAGTCGGGTTCAAAGCGTAGGTGCGTCAAGAGATCTTCCTTCAACTGACCCCAGCGTTACTCCTGGGACGCGAAATGATCTTAATCAGGTCGCTTTGGGCCCTAACTTCTAGATATATGAGAATATCTTCTACACTAGTGCTCATGGAGAGATGCGATCATACCATCTTCCAGATGCAGTTCATCCTCTTGTACCAGAGTTAACTGATAACATTGAGGTATGTTCATGTTCTCGAGTTTTGCTTTCGGAAATGATCCTTAAGCTTTTGGCTTTTCTTTCTGCAGATTAATATGGAGTGGATCCGTCACACCTATCGTATGGGATGTAGAATGGAGCTAGCTCCGTTGGATATGCTGACTCAACTTGATTTTCAGGCCGACCCACCTCATCCACCGGAGGACCCGCGCCGGCGTCATTGGAGAGACTAGTGGCTTTCTTGAGCATTTTTCTTCTTGGACTGTTCTGCTTATGCTTATTTATGAACAATGATGTACGGATGATGTTTGATGTATGCTCTATGTATACATGTATTTATGATATTTCAGCTAACTACCCATGTTATGGATGTAAACTAAAAATGTTGTGCAATGAACTTTGAATGCATTAAAATGCCTAGGAAATGCCAAGTGATTTTGGAAATATCCTAGAATGCCCCCGAAATCTCGAAAATTCAAAATTTCTCTAGAAATTTTGCTGAAAGGAACAATGTTGTCACTGGGATGAAGGGGTGGTGCCACCATCACAGGGGAGCGGTGCCGCTAAAGGCTATGGTGGCGCCGCCCTAGTGTTTGGTGGTGTCATCCTGGCCTGTGGGTTCAAGCCAATTTGGGCTGAATTTTTCTATAAATAAGGGTCCGATTCTTTCCCAAAAGCCATTTCGACTCTCATTTTTACTCAGAAATCCCATGGAACCCTATTACAGTCATCATATGTTTTTGTGGACCAAAAACCTAGACAAAGTCAAAAAGATTAATTTGGGCAAGTATGGGATCAATTCTGTTTTGACTTTGAGGGGTGTAAAAGTGGATTGGGCTTTTCTGAAGGCCTATCTAGAGGAACCACCACCTGCAGGTGATCCTTGAGCCAAACCTGGAAGAGAAATTAATGAGTTAAAATAAAAAAAAAAAAATGTGTGAGGAGGAAGTAATCAGACTCATGCCAAGCCAACCGGCACTCACGGGAACCAAGCCCGCACTCGGACGGACTCAGAAATGAGTCCAATCGGAATCGGACCTGGGCCACCACCCTCAAGCTAGGGCAGTGCCTCCCTGCCTAGGAGGCAGTGCCGCCACACCTTTGGGCGGTATTGTCGTGGCCCGCTGCACCACCCTTTTGCTGCCGCTCTCCTTCTTCAGCCGTGCTGCCAAGGGCCACGGCGGTGGCGCCCCCCCCTCTGGTGGCAGCCCTCTTGCTTATAAATAGAGGCCTCCCCCTTCATAGTTAGGGGTCTCGGAATCACTTGAAGTTGATTTTTCCTTCTCGGATTTCATATATTCTCCCTCCTATACCGATTTCTTCTTATTTCTTTAACTCTCTTTGAGTTTAAAGAATAGCCAATTCGGGGCGAGTGGAGCCTACTTTTCTTTAGTTCTCTTTGAGCTAAAGAAGGACCAAATCTGGGGTGTGCAGAGCCTAAAAATTATTTTTAACAAAATCACCCAGTTGATTTGTTTGTTTTATCAGGTAAAAGACCATCCGACTGTCTTCTCGGGCCTCAAACAATCCCCAGTGGAGTCACCAACTGTGAGGCCTCGCCCGAGCACCCTCTTCCGCGATCACGGGAGGACCAGGAAGCGCTCTCATTTTTTGGGGACTATTTCTCACACATCGAGACGACCTTAGCGCCTTATTATTTGAAAATGATTTTGACATTTTAAAGTCGCCACCTTAAGTTATTTTTGTGTAATACCCCATATTTATGCATAACAAGTTTTTGGGAAATAATTTCTCAGTATATGGATTAAAAATATTGAAATAACTAATAATAATTTTAGAAACCCAGTTAGAGCGAAAACGGAAATTTTTTTTGGAAAATGTCAGTACCGATTTCGCCGCCATAAAAATAGCGTAACAGACGACGAATGAATTTTTGAATTTGGATTGAGGATAATTGATAAGTAATATTCATGTGTGAATGCAGTAAAAAGAAATTTGAGAAAATATTACAGAACGCTCACAAAACGAGCAAAAGAGTATTTTTCGGTGAATAGTAAAATTTGTCTGTCCGAGTTTCAGAACGACTCTGAAACTATTTTTATTAAATAATATTAATTAAAATATGAGGTTTAAGTATTCACTTTAAGTTATAATTTTCAACGAAACTTTCAGAATAAATTACCGAGCGAAAAAGGACCAAAACCAAATTTTAGAAAATTTGAGAACTAAAGCGTAAATTACCTATTTCGTCTTATTATATAAGTCAAAATGGGCAGAATTTCTGCCCATTTTTGTTCTTCATCCGTGGCCTTTTTCCTTTCTTTTCCTCTCCATTTCTTTGATTTTTCTAAGCAAAATTTGTGAAGCGAAGTTGTTCCAAACTTAAAACTAAATCCATACAAACCTTAAACTACCAAATTAAACCATAAAAATTGAAGAAAAATCAAGAACAAAGCTAGGGTGAATTTCGGCCAAATGAGGTAATTTTCATAAATTGATGTTTTGTTTATTTTTTTGGTTTAAATAGGTTAATTAGGTGACATAATGGATGGGTAAATGGTTTAATTGCATCAAATGATGCATTAAATAATTTTTCCCAATTTAAAACCCTAAAAGTGAAGTTGTGTGAAGTGAATTTTAGTATATGGATTAGGATAGGTAAATTGGCTTTAGAATAAGTCAATTAGGTATTTATAGGAATTTAATTGATATTCGTTTCGTTGCAGAAAATTTGTTCGAGGAAAATCGACAAATTTGGCCTAAACCGAGGATTTGGGGATTTGCTAGCTATTGCGTAATTTTTGGTGATTTGGAGGCTTAGGTGAGTCTAATATGCATCAATTTACTTGCCCTAATTGATAGAATTGAATTTTGAATCCATTTGTGTAAATGGTATCTTGGCCGAACCCTAATTGGCCTTTTTGCTTATGATATTTGCCTTGTTCTTTCTTAGGTTTCCATTGC
>CANXYC010025424.1:0-42503 GCA_948193065.1 Aleurites moluccanus
TTTTACCCCCCCAACCCCCCCCCCCCCCCCCCCCACAAAAAAAAAAAGGAAAAAAGAAGTTGAATAGTTGCTCCAGCAGTCACTAGCTAAGTTCCCGGCAATGATCCTTCAATAGGACTTAAACTAAACTAATAATGTTAATTCCCAACCTTAAATTAATAATATTAATTCCCAACCCTTTTACAATTGCTAATCAATGAAACTCCAGAACAGTACAAAAAAGAAGAAAAAGATACTATGAGTCATTCCTGTTTTATCCAATCTGTTAGGCATTGTTGAGGTCATTGACTTTTTTCATCATTTGTAAGATTCTTATTATGAACAGAAATGCATGCACCACTCCGGAAGTAACTGAAATGTATGCACCACTCCGTAAGCATAATTCTGATCACTGTCACCAAGTGTATTGAACATGAATTGTTACTCAACATTACTTCCTGATAAAAGATAATATTGAATGCAATAAGAGCACCACATGATAACAAGAAATCTGTGCCAGATCAAATAAACCCACGAGCAAAAGCACAGAACACAAAATCAAACTCTAACTAGCAAGGCTAATCAGTAAGTTAACTTTAGTGGAATATAAGCAACTGATGCCTCAAAGAACAGATTAAGCATAAAAAAAAAAAAGTAATGCTTAGAAATAGATAAGGTACTCAAAAACTAGGAAACTCACCTGAAAATGTCATTATTATCAAGCATAAAAACACCAGGCTCGTCCCAATCAGAGTCCTCAACAACTACAATCTTTCCGAGTCTTGCTCGCTCCCCGTCCCGCCACATATCCCCAACCTCTCTCCACTTGCCACCACCATTCTTCTTCATATCCATGACCACAGCATCCTTATAATACTCATCCACAGGAAACACTCCAGAAATCGTCCTGGACTCCCCATAGCCTCCCATCACCCAGAACTCCCTCTCCTCCCCATTCCCTACCAAAAACCCCACGCAACCTGCTCTATACCTAGGCAACCCATCCATTGCCACCCACTCATCTCTCCCAACATCATACCTCTCCACAGAACTCATCCTACTTCCCGCTGCACCAAATAACGTATGCCTGGAACCACCACCAGCCACAATTATCTGTCCCAAATTAGGAATTGCAGCGCAAGCAAATGAACCACGAGGAGAGAGCATTGGAGACAATTGATCCCACGAGGAATCAACAAAATCGAAACGAAAAGCAGAGGAGGAAGGCGAAGGGCGATCCATAGGAAAAGAGCGAGTATCAAAGAGAGAACCACCAAGAACATAGAGACTGGGGCCAAGAGATATGGAGGTAAAGTTACAGAGTCCATAAACGTGAGGGTTACAAGGCATAGGAGGGAGAGGTCGCCATGCGAGATTGGGAGGATCAAACAGGTAAGGAGACGAAATAGAAGGGTCCTGAGGAAAAATACATAAGAGATGACTAACATGGGAAAGATGATGCCGGAGGGAAATTAGGTTTTTGGAAGAGAGAAAAGAGTACCATGATTTAGAAGTTTGTTTAATACGGGAATGGTGAGAGAAAGGAACCATAGAGAGTATTTGCGATGCGATGTCGTTTGGAAGACCAGGAATCAAAGTCATAGCTTCATCGATTGGCAACAACAATGACATTGAAGATGAAGATGAAGATGAAGAAGACGATAATGGAAATGGAGACATTTCCAATTCTGCTTGAAATTAAATAAAATCTGAATCAATTCTCTTTCCCACTCTTCTAATCTGAATCTATACAATCTATAAATTCTTCGTATATAATCTGTAAACTAGCGATCAAAACTCTAAGAAAATTGACCAATTCAACTGATATATAAAGAGAGAGAGAAAGCAAGAAGCGAAAGCTATAAAAATGGTTCTGACACAAATACCTGATCTCTCTTCTTCTACTTCTTCTACATAGAAAAATCAATATCAGAGCTTTCTCTGTGAACATGGAACAAGAACTAGTTTCTGTTGGTCCATGAGCACTTTCCAGGTCCGAGGGAAAGCGAGTGAATGAGGCTCTTTTTTTATTTTTTTTTGCGTTATCTAATTTCTAAGCAGTTTTCGGTTGAATGACACGTGGGAGGCGCGATGCTATTTTGATTCGGTTATTGTGTTCAGCTGTAGCCAATATGGAAAGTGTAGTCTTGTCGATGTAGGTTTGTGACTACGTGTTTAATTATTATTGGTATTATTGAATATGTTTTCTTATTAGCTTGGTGGAGTTGAGACCACCTAATCAATTACTCAAACCGACTTTTTAAATGTAAAAACTAAAGTTAAGAAAAAAAGTTAATAAGACTTTGATGAAGTTAAAAGAGATTAGAATTGATTCTTAAATAAATAAATAAATGAAGTGTTTGTAATATATATTCAAAATTATGTAAATAAGGAAGTTATGCACATTGATCCATTTAGAAAAAAATTATATTCAAAATAAAATAACAATGTGAATCTTTCAACAAAATTGAATTGATGAGATGTAAACAGTATTCTCTGACACAGTTGCTGCCATTTCAATACCATACAGCAACACATACATACATGATTGATATTAATATACAATGAACATTAACAAAAACTAAATTTTTTTTATTATTTAGTTTACTTGATAGTTGGTACTGCTTTAGTTTACGTAGTAATTTTTTTAACTGAGTTTACTTGGTAGTTGTTACTGATACAATTGACTATTGACAACTCATTTCCAATGGGATTTGCAGCAGCAGTGTAAATATTGCTGTCATAGACGCTATTTCTTCTAGATAAGATGGTTTGCATATGCTGTATTCTGTGTTAGATGACCCCAATTTCTGACATTAAATTTCAAGGTTGTTGATAAAAATGGCAACCAAGTTGCCCATCATCTACCTCAGATAGCTTTATCTTGTTCTGATGTTGATAACAATTTCCGTTTTAAGTCTATTTGCTGCCTCTTTGCAGCACAAGAGTAAATTATACTAATGATCATCGGTATGGACTGAATTCTATTAATTGCAATGCAAATTCTATGTTTTATTATAAATGCTTTCAATGTCAATAGAATTGCCTGAATATATTAGTCAAAATCCTCAAAAAAAGTGTTAACTATAGATGGGATCCTTAGTATCCAAAACTCTAGAGCAGAGTTAACCAAGATGTGACTTTGGGATCCAAATTAATTAACTTTAGACACTTGAATACATCATTCAAATATACACAGTTGCAGAACCCATGCAGCAAAATTTTCCCTCAAATTTTCATTGGCTTCCTGTGTATTCTGCATTTTATCAGCATCAACACTGTCAAGACACATCCTCCCAAGTACTGCCTTCAACAGAAAGGAGATTTCACAGAAAAGAAATCTCTCCAATGGTAGTGTTACTATTCAGTAACCTAAATATGCAGGAATTTTTCAACACAGCAGCAATAAGATTCCCATGGATTGCAATCGAAATAATCTGCTCTCCTTCATTCAGTTCATTTCCCCAAACTTCCAACTGAGAACTTTTTTGTACGTCACTCCCACAGTCACCATATAGGTAAGAATCCTTTAGTACTGGAGCCAATTGTACCCTGCCATACGAATCAGCCATAAAAACAGAATGGTTTCCCCCCCTTCACCCAACAAAACCACATCCATAAATTTCAATGGCCCAATTGACAAATTCCCAAGAAAAACAGTTTGCACAAATGTAAGACTGTAAGTATCAACAATGAATGACTACAGTGCACTTTGGGGGTCTTCTATGATGAGACTCTTTATCTGCAGAAGCCTCACTCCCTTCAAGAGAAACAATAGAATGATGATCAGATAAGAGGATAATTTAATTGACACAGCAACCTATACACACATATCGAAAGCCTGTGGGTAATGTACGAATAATGGGAGGACTGCCAACCAAGGGAGCAATTTTCTTATATTTCTTTAATGTCCACTTCCTCTACTCCAAATTCACAACACACCATCTGTGCATGCACTTATCAAGGCACCACATCTATCAGAAATTAAGCTTGCAGCACCACTGCTTGAATGATCTGTCTTTCTTGTCTCCTGAAACTACCACAGGATAACAGATACAAAGATCAGATATTGGCGCAGCATGACCACACAGCATAGCAACTGGTTTAATCTCCTGTTAAATTAAGAACCTTGATAAACTGGACTGCTAGTTAAAATAAATAAAAAAATTGACAGTGCAACTTCATTTTGAAGCAAAATAATAATTCGAATAATTGAATCAGAAAACAAACTAACAATAAACATAGATTTTTCCTAAACTTAGGCAAAGGATCCTGATTACATTTATATAATAGCTAACATCAGCCTAAAGTTTTGATTTTTATTCAGACTAAAGAGAGCAATACTCTGTATTACAATAAACGCAAGAAAAAAAGAGAGAAGCTATTAAGCTGATAGTTGTTGTAATTAACAGTAACTAGTAAACAGATACAGAGCTTGTGCTTAAAACTAAACAAGTTAAGCCGAGTTACCAAATTGGAAAAAGGAGGAGGAGAGATTCCACCATAGAATGGAGACATCGGATTCTCCTGTGTATAAGATTGGGGCTGGTTCAGTAGTATGGCCGCGGTTACTCTGTTAACGGGAGGTCCACGATACCCTTTCAGGAGAGCTACACATTCACAGTCATAGCCGCAGAAAAGGATTATAAGAAATCCCTTAATGAAAAGCAGGTGGATGAACCAACACGCATTGAATCTTTGGCTGACAGCAGCGAAGATGTGAATGAATAATTTGCAGTCTTGGACACACTGATTTGCAAATTCTGGTGCTAATGCTATACAAAAATCCTTCGTATCTTGATTCCTCAATTCCATACATTGTCTTCATCTTGGTAAATACAGATGCAGTCAATAAACTATCAGATCCCGCTTGATGAGCCCCGCCAATTCGCGCAACTCCAACAAGTTTAGCTAATTTCTCTAGCCCCAGTTCACCTCTGCACAGACCATCGCAAAATCTAGCTATGTACTTGATATCAAAAACAGACGAACCAAACACATTGGCAATCAGTTCGGTGAAATCAACCACAGAACAAGGCATTGGTTTATCTGTGATAAGCTTTAACATGTGAGCAAAATCATATAAACCATGAAAACTAACCCATTTCAAATTTGGATGCCTTGATAAAATTCGACCAAACAAATAGGAGAAAAGTGGTCTATCAATACCATTCTTTCTCAATTCTGCAAAATCCATTCCAGTCTGCATCAGAAAATTTAAAGATGTCGCCACAAAAATTTCATTCTCAATGTAAAAAGAAAAATTAAATTGCCATGACCCAGCAATCTTGCCCTCCTCATCACACAAACTAACACCTAATTGAATGATTCTAGTTGCATCCACGTTAAATTTCAAGTCAGAATATCTTGTTACTTCACAAGAATTTCTGGCTGTATTTCGAAGACAACCTGGAAATTCAGAATCGATTGCAATCACACTGTAATTAAATAAACTTTCATCAAAATGATGTAGTTCTTCCCATAAATTATAAGCCCATACAGAGGTTATAGCCATGATGGGAAGAAAACAGGGAAACTCATGCAAGTAACAACAGAGTGGGTGATAAGAATATATATAGGAAATATTTTGTAGTACCTAAATCAAAACGGAAATCCAAATCCAACACTGAGATGATTTTTAATTTCTTTATTACATGACGAAGTCATTCCAAATCCCAATCGTATGATTTTTAATTTCTTTATTACATAAGGAAATAATTGGGGTCTTATCATCAAGCCAACTTTTTATTATTATAAATGTTATGCACATTGATCCATTAAGAAAATTATATTCAAAATAAAATGAAAATGTAAATATTTTAATAAAATTGAATTGATGAAATGACTATACATTATCACTTTCCATGTTGCATTCATTGTAATTTAGAATGTAATTACAACACAATTTTCAAATTAAAGTTAAATTAACACAATAATAAAATATCAAATATTTATAAAAATGCGTCTGAAATTTACCAATGAGGCCTTATATTTTCTTACCCACAGGAGTCCACTGATCTCTCGTCTGCCCTCCTTCTCCTTTATAGTCTATCTAAAGGCTCAATACAGTTCGAGCCCACTAGAGAATAAATATATATATTTGTCGGCCCAATTTGGTTAATAGAACATGATGTTTAACCCCAGGTTGGGCTGTACCTAATATTAAACTAAAAATCCAGAGTTTCTAACCTATGTCTGGTCTCAGATATACAAATTTTCTTAAACCATAAATCTGGGGCGTGGAGGGTTGAGGTGGAAAACCGATCGAATTAATTAAATCGAATTAAATTAATTAAATTAATTATAATTAATGATTTATAATATTTAATTTAAAAAATTGAGTAAACAGAAAATTCGATTTAATTTACGATTTAAATATTTTTTCTTCCCTTTCAAACCGAAATTATATATATATCACAGTTAAATATATATAATTTTATTTTATATATAATCTAGTATTTTTTAACCTAATATTAATTTAAAATTTAAAAAAATTATTCATGAAAATTAACTAAATATAAATAAAAAGAGTATAATTTTGAGAAAAAATATAATTTTTTGGTGTGTTAATTAATGAGATAGACAAATTTTAAATTGTATAATATTAAATTATTTTTAAAATTTTTTATTACTAATATTTTAAAGATATTTTTTCTTTAAATTTATAATAAAATAATAACTATTTATAAAAAAATAAAAATCTTTAATGTAAAACCAAAGATTCAAATCGAAATCGAACCGATAATTTGACAATAATAATAATTTGATTTAATTTGAAAATAATAAAAAATATTAATTTAATTTAATAATAACTCTTCAAATCGAACTAATATTAATATTAATTTAATTTGATAATAATTTTCTAAACCCACACCTAGTGGAGGGTATAGAATAAATGGGAACGCAAGACCCTTGGCATCACATTTTTACAGCAATTTCACTATCACTGTTCACTAAAATAGAACCCCAGTTCATGGACCCTTGTAATAGATAATAAAAAAGCAGCAAATAAATAACTAGTGATATTCAAATGAATTCAATTTCCTATTAATAGTTCTTGTTATATAATTCTGCCTGATAAATGGAATTTCATACAACTGAAAATTAAACAAGGATCATAAACAGTAATTACCATCTCTACAAATTTGACCTAAGAAGGTCGTGACACCATAAAGTTACAGTGCAGATCGCTAATGGCACCATCAACAGTCATTTGTTAGTCAGAAGCAAGATAAATTGCAACCCACTCCCTGCCTCCAGACAATGAGATGAATAGGACACGCGGCGATGATGAACACAGCTATACAGTTAGATCATTTAGAAAGGGCTGCCTCCAGTTTCTCCTTCAACTGCTCAGCAGCACCATTTTGAGTCCGGATAGAAAATGTGTGAACAATCTTTTCGTTCTCTGTTGTGGACACATTACACTCTTGTGCTGTAATTTGATGTTCTCGGAATGTTTCTAGGATGCTAGAAACTGGGTGAGCAACCAAAGGACAACTCAATCGCACAACTACATCGTCCTGTCTTGTCTGGAAATCAATCTCTGGCAGTGAAGGCTGTTTTTGCTTATTGTTTGTCATCTCCTTTTCAGTCTCCATATCTCTAATTTTCATCTGGAGATCAGTGATATAAGTAATAGCATCACCTAGCAGAGAGGCCTTATCCATTTTAGAGATATTGGGAACAACAGCTCTCAACGCATAGAATCTCTGATTGAGCTTCTCCCTTCTTTGTCGCTCTGCTTCCACATGATTCAGAGGTTCTTCCCTCCCATTGGCAGGCTTTCTTCCTCTCTTCCTTGGTTTCCGTTCATCTGGCTGAGGTGACAAATCATCCTTAGGCTGTTCCATACCAGTAGCCATTGTTTCAGTATTGAAACCAGAAACATTCATTTGGTTCAGATGTGGAAACAGTTTTGCTTCATTTGTGTCACTTGCGCAGTCATTAGAAGTACTTCCATATACCAGATGAGTGCCTATTGCTTCAGCATAAGATTCTGAAGAGAAAATCAAATCATCTTCAACCTTTGGCGAGAAGTTAATACTAATTGATCGCGATTTTGAGCCACCTAGACTTAGTTCATGCCCAAAAATTTTAGGACATGCCTTTGCCTGTACAGCATTTGATCCCCCAAAGATTGTTTTTGCCATTTCCACAACATTATGCTCTTCAGGAATTGATTTGATGGAACCTAGCTCCACAACTCCAGACTTAACAGGTAAAAAAACTACTGTTTGGAGTCCAGCTGATCTTGCTAAAACTGATCTTAATTGATAATGCTCTAAACAACTAACCACTTCTGAAGCCCAAATTGATCTACCAGACTTGTAAGACTCGGCAGGGAAGTATGCTGAATCACACCGAAATGTAAAATACATTGAAGTAAGGTAAAACATTTCCACGTCCGAAACCCCATCCAATTTGGCTGCATAGCTATCACCACCAGACACATTAAAGCATACCTGCAGCTTTTGAAGCACGCGCTTCTTCACTTCCTCTCTCTTCTCAACTCCCTCCAATTTTCCATCTCCAATAGAAGTACCCTCTCCAGCTCCACCACCTTTCCGGTTCCGGCAAACCCCATCACCCCAGGCCAAGATAGATCCACCAGATTTCAAGCTAGAGGCACTCCAGAAAATTGCATAATTCCAATTGGAATCATCAACAAGTTGGCAAAGCCCCGGCTGCACACCCAAATTACTTGGCGGTGATACCAAATCTGCCAATATGTTGTTAGAAGCAGAAGAGATCAGGAAGTCACAGGCCTCAGAACCTAATACTGAATCCACCAAGGCCTTTTCTTCATTCACAAAAAATTTCTCGCCCATGATTCCACTTGCACTGTTATCTCACTAAAACTTCAAACTCCCAAAAATTGTATCTTTACCAAAAAAAAAAAAAAAAGAATTCTCCCACTCAACTTTCAAAGAACCCAGAAATCTAACGGCACCCATTTCATTAAACTCTCAAAAACTGCAGATGAATCAATCTAATCTACCAATCGATTTACATAAAACACAAGCCCCAAAGTTCATCTCCTTTAACAAATTTCACGTAAAACCAGTAGTTTTAACACAAACATATTGCAAAATACAAACTAAAAAATATTTCAACAAATCAGGTCCACTCTGTGAGAAACAGAGAAAATTAAGCGAATTTCTAGAACCAACAGGTGAAAGAAAAAAAAAAAACAGTCTAACAGACTTGGCTTAAAGAGTAGCAAGCAACAGTAAAGCTTACCCGAGATAACTATAGAATTGAAATTTGAATAGTTGAGATTTCAAAAAACCTTGAATTTGAGCTATCTGGAAAATCTGTGAAGAGATCAGATCTGAATTTTAGGGTTTCCTGATTCCTTGTCTGTATATGTGTGGTCCGAACGGTCCCAGTTGGCCACTTGACCTTCAATCTTGTTTTGTCACTTTCTTACCGCGTTGGTCCTAAGGTGGGTCCTCCCATTTGATGACATGTCTATCTATCTATTTAATTAATTATTTATTTCAAGATAATTTTAAGCTCGTTTTCATAGTATTTAATTTGTAATCTTTATCTCCAAGAAGATTATAGAAATGTTTGAGAAAATAGAATAAATAAAAGACTTGAGAATCTCAACTGTTTGAAGCCGTACTTTTTAAAAATCTCATCTTCAATTCGAATTTTATAAATAAATTTGAATATTAAAAATATCTAATGACAAATTTTAGGACATTGATTACAAATAATTTAAATAAATTAATTTAATAATTAAGTGAATGAAAGGAAATTACATAAATTTGCAATGTAATCACTGAAATATTATTGATTATAATTAGCAAAAATTAAGCATAGTTTTTTTTTTTTAAATGGAACACTCAAGCATAGTTAAATCCTAATACCTCACTAATAAATCTAAATTTGAATTACCTTTTCTAATACACAAAAAATTATTTATTACTATTATATAAAATTTTATAAATTTATAAATTAAAATTGGTATTATTTTATAATTTATTAATAGCTAATTAAATTTTATATTAATTAACTACTATTAATAAGTTGGATAAAGATTAGAATTGAGTTTAAATTTATTTTTTAAAATTATGTTCTGATAATTTCTTTAATTTTTAAAATTTTATTTTAATTACTTTTTATAAATTATAATTTTAAAAATTAAAAAATATAATTTTTTCAAATTATAATTTCTAATTTCTTAATAAAATAAACACAATTTAATAAAAACAGTTTCCTGCAATGTCAAACACTCCCTCAATTATTTTTTGTCTCTGTGTCTTTTGAAATGAATTGGCTTTTGAATTATGGATTTGGCCATTGAGTTTACATGAATGTATGTGTGGCCTAAATTGGTAGACACTGAGAATAATAAATAGATATCTTTTATTAGGCTGACATTCACAGCATAGGTCCAAACATAGCCTAGCCCAAATATTAATTTGGTCTTGGAAAGTTGGGCTCAGGATGACTTTTTAAAAGGAAAAATTTTAAAAAAAAAAAATTACACAAAAAATAATAAAAAATAAAGGAAATTGCACCATATATATATATATTTTAATTATTTATTTTTTGTTTTAACCCTCTTGTTCTCGGATTTTCTTTTTTTTTTTTTTTTTTTGAAAACTCTCAAAATTGGATTTGGATCCTTCTATATTGATTAAACATAAACTATCACACATGGTTGAAAAGAAAAACTCATATATGTAAAGTTTGCTAATTTTTTAAAAAACATTATTACACTGTTCGAGAGGTGAGTGTATAATAAAAATAAAGGAATTTTTATCAATTGTTTATTTTAATTAAATTAAATTAATAATTAAGTTAAGGTATAATAAACATCATGATCATGCACATCCTAACTTCTAAAGAATTATAATCCATCTAAAACTATATAATTATAATAACTATTTTGCAAATTGCAAGTAAAAAAAAGAAAATGTAAAATGATCAATACGTTTCCTCATTAATCAGTATGTAAGTGGATGAGCAATTATTAATGAGGGAAACTGGTAAATATATTGAGTTTAATATTATGAAATAATAAAATACAGTCTTAAAAATGAAGAAATAAAAAATTATCTGAATTCTTTTCTATAGTCTATCTATGATAAATAGGAAGCACGTCTTCAATTTTTCAATCGGATTAAAGACGGAAAAAAGAAAATATGTATGATCCAAATTGAGCACTACTATTGCTTTAATGAGATTCAACTCTAATAAAATAAAATAAAAATACTAATGAGATCCAAACCTAATAAAGTAAAAATAAAAAAGAAGGAGAAAAAAAAAGCTAAGCACATGCAGTCCAATTAAAGCAATATTGTATTGCATAACAGAAAGGGCGCCTACTTTTTCATAATTAAACTAATTTTACATCTCATTTGGGTTCTGGTCATGAATATTAAAATTAGATCGTATTGATCGGTTGAATAAAAAAAATTAAAAATTAGTTCGGTCAATTTTATTTATTCATCTCCAAAAAAATCGATAAATCAATCGATTAACAAGTAAATCGGTTGAACTGAATTAATTTTTCTAATTCAAGCGAGTCAATTTTTTTTAATTTTTGATTAAAACGATATTTTTTTTATTAAGTAAAAATGACGTTATTTTGAATTAAAAGAAATTAAAAAAATTTCAGTAATTTTATTTTAATTCTATTCAACACCAAAATTATGACCATATTTCATGTTATTTTATTGCGTAAGTAGATATTTGAATAAGTGAATGTCCATAACTTACTATATATATAATTTTTAACTTAATGTGATTTCATTGACACCATAAAAAATATAATCTTATATAAATTTTTGATTTAATTTTAATTATATTATATTTATTTTTATCATATATATATAATATGTATTATATTTATTTTCATCATATATATATATATATATAATAAATGTTAAATTATATATATATATTAATTTTTTTATTTAATCGATTCGATTATGATTGAATTTTTAATTTTTAATTTTCATCGATTTTTAATCATTTGAGTTTTAATTCGGGGTTAGAGTCTATCTATATAATTTTTAATACCCTTTGACTACTTACTTTTTCCAAAATTCTTTCTTTATTTTTTTAAATAAAATTTTCTCCGTTAAGTTATCCTGCCACATTTGTCATTTCCCCAAAAGCTAAGAGAGAAACAAAGCTAATTAAGGTGCTTTTTACAATATATATATATATATATATATATACATGTATTTGGCTTTTCAGCAGGCACTGAGGAAAAAAAAAAAAAGCATATCTGATTAGGCATCTTCGATGATCTTCTTCTTAAATTAATTGTAAAAGATTTTATCAGAATTGGATACAAAAATGACATAACTGTTAGAGCATATGAAAGCGTGAAAAATTATGTGGAGAAATTAATTTATATCTGTATTGGAATATTAATATAGGAAGAGAAGGCTTTAGTAATTTTTACCATGTACTAATGTCTTAGTTGGAAAAGAATTCCTATGCCAATTTGATAACACTATGTGTTATGGTCAGTATGGGTATCAATATCTAAGAAAATTCTTATCTATATATTAGATATAAAAAGTTATTTTATACACTCAATGAATAAATGATAAGATATATTAGTTAATACAATTTTTTTATTTTTATTTTTAATAAAAAAATATTAATATTTTTTTTATTTTATATATTCTTATCTCATTTATAGATAAAATTTTTTATGGCATTTATATTAATTAGTAAAAAAAAAAAAAAACAAATGATGATAATGCATATATAAGTTGATATTTACTGTTTGATTAAATATATGACGTAAAAATTTATATATAGTATAGATAAAATTTTTTCGTATATATTTATTAAGGACTGCATTTTTATAATTTTACAAAATAATATAAACTTTATAATGGTATTATAAATTTAACGATGAAGTATAGGCACCTTTCAAATATGATGATTTCTATAGTTAATCAACTGTTAATGGCCAAAAAAGATGATGTGGGAGCAACCACAGCAGCATATTAATTTCAATGATAGAATAGCTGAAATAATTGATTATACAAACAAAATTTGACCACTAGGCACTAGCTATATACGTATTTATGGAATCTCCTTTTCAACAACATATAAAACTCAGTGACAACAGGACGGTTCATCCTCCACCACCATAAGGTTTCTATTAAGTTTATATATACACAGAGGCTTACCAGTACCGCGGCCTCATTCTTCTTCTGTTTTCTATTTTTTTTGCTAAGCAATTTTAAGTTGTATTATTAAGAAAATAGCTCAAAAGGCCAAAGTTACAGGAGATTCATCTCTTCTTTGGTATTAATAAATTTTGTGAAATTTACTTGTAAATTCACAGTTTTATATTTATTTAAAATTAAAATTCATTTATAATTTTAAATTATTAAATCTGTAAAATTAGAAATAACTAAATTAAATCCTATAAAAATAATTGATATTTCCAAATGAATTTCATAATTTTAAAAAATAATAAATTTTAAAAATAAAAATATTTTTATTAACTTTAATATTTTACTTTTTAGATTTTGGTAAATAAAAATATATTAGTTATGAATTTGATACTTTTATTTTTATAACTCTATTTATTTTAATTTTAATTTATTTATTGTCAATTTTTTTATTAGGAGTGAACCATACTTATATAGTGAGATTTTTGTTTGACTCCACCTTTTTTTTTAAATATTTCTGCAAACTTTTTTTTTTATGTTGTTCCCCTTCATATTTTATTTTTTCTTTCTTTTTTATTTTTATATATATTTTGATTTATACCTTATACCTTTTTAGTTTTTATTATATTTTTTACTTTATACTCTATAATTACTTTTTCATTAAATTCTTTCATAAATACAAAATTCTTAATAAATTTAATTATTTATGGTTAAAATTATATTTTGTTTTTGAAAAAAATAATATATATAAAAATATATTATTGATAAATATTAAATTGAGTTTTAAATAATTATACTTTAATATGAAATTTTTTAAAAGAAAATAAATAAATAAATAATATATTTATAGTGATATTTTTTACTAAGTAAAATATTAAAATAAATTTTAGAATTATATCAAACACAATATTTATTTCATTTAAAATGAATTATACATATATTATTTAATATATCAAATATAAAAATTTAAATAAATTTTATTTGAAATTTTTTTGAAAATGAAATGAATTTTTATAAGAATTGAATTCAAACTACTAGAAGGAAGCTATTGGATAATTTTTACAGTCCAGTTACAGTACTTGAATGAAATGCCGAGGTTAACCACTAACCATGGGTCAACTCAACTGCACTTTTTTATTTTATTTTATTTTTTTTAAAGCCAAAGTAAATGAAGAGTGAGAGTGATACAACAAGAGGAACCAATTTGCACGAAAGCAGATACCAAATGTCAAAAACAAAAACAAAACAAAGGCCCCCAAGAAACTAGTATTGAAAGAACAACATCACATATAAGCATACATGAAGGAGAGCTGGGGAAGCTAAGACAGTCTGAAAAAAGTCAAAAGATAGAGAGCAGATTATGGACCGGAGAGAAAACCGGGCAATAAACCATGCTACAAATTCAGAACTCGCTGCACTTAAAAGGGTGATTTGAGAAATGAATATGAAATATTAAGGATTTTTTTTCTTCAAGATTATGAGGTAGAAATGGAGGTCCCTTTTTTTTTTTTTTTTAATTAGTCTCCATATGAAAAAGTATAGCTAGCTGGACAATGGAAATTTAAAAAACTTGCACTCCATGAAGAAGAACTCTGGGGTTTTAGAGCAGAAGAGTGAGGTACTGTGAGCGGTTTATTGGGAGCTACACTCAATTTTCAGAGCGTGCATCGGCACATGTAACCCAGATTACCACAGACTGTATAGAGAACAAAGTCGCCAATTGGTAAAACTGAGATACTGTTTAGCGATCAGGTTAGTTAGGAGGTCCCTCGTAGTGCCAACACTATAACGAACCTAAATACCTAGAGATTTGGATTTCGTGTTATGTTCGGAAGTGATATGCTTATTTTTTCGCATTAGAGAAGCTAATTATTGTACTGATTGGCTTGCTCGTTACAGGAGTATTTTGGATTTGAAAGTTCATGTGCTAGATTCTTCACTTCAAGGAATTAGTTGTTTTTTATTGCATGATATATGTGATATTTTCTATTAAAAAAGGATTTTGATGTAACCTCTTCTCTTTGGCCTTCACTTCAATTAAAAAAAAAAAAATCATCAAAAGTGCACAACCAAGTATTTACTAAATCACATAAAAGAAATAGGAGTTTGCAAATCACCCCAAAATCCAACTGTTATGTAAATGTCAAGTAAAATAAAGTTTTTTCTTTTTTTTCCTTCTTTTCCATCATTAGGCATCAGTTTCAGTTCATTTATGGGCTTCAGGGGTCCATTCGGAATCGAGACTACATCGGACTTGCAAAACAACAATCGAAACAAGCAAGGGATCGAGCTGAGGGATCCCCTGTGGATAGGCATTCTACCCGAGAACACCTGTCCCAAGATTCTCTTCCTTCATTTCATCAGTTCTGTCGATTTTTCAGATAGTAAATCCCAAATTTCGACCTTTCAATCCAAAATTTCAATAATTCTCACTCCTAAACATATGTTTTTAAGCATCATTTCATTATTATGAAGATCAATACAACGTTTATAAACTATTCTTAAGCATGCAATATATCAAGAACAGTAAACATTCCTATGCCATTAATTTAAAACATACATGCACAAATGAATAATTAAACATAAGCATGCATAAACTAAGAATCAAATAAGGAAACTAACCTAAACGTGCATAATCAAAAGAAATTAAAACAACAAATTAAAAAGAAAAGGAAGAGGAAACCCTTCAGAAATTATCCGGTTCCTTGTCGATCACAAACAAGACCTTCCAAGCAAAATAACTAAAAGAAAGAAGAACTTTGAAACATTTGGTTACGAGCTTTTACACGAAAAATCTTCAGAATTTAGAGAAAAAAACCCACCCAGTGGGAGGGGCGTTCTAGTGTGTGTGAGTTCTAGCCTAGAATCCCCTGAGGATCTTTGGTGGAGGTGGTCTAGAACGCCCCTCCTTCAGGCTTCCCTTCTTCTTCTGTTTCTGTTTTGCTTTGTTTCGTCAATTTCAGTCTTCTTGCTTTCATTCTCCAAGGGAGTTTAGTCTTTTGCTTGAGTGTTAACTACTTGTAGCATACAATATGTTGACTACTATCATTGGTGCTTTATATGGAACAAAATACATACAAAATTATTGATGTTGTAGTTGTATATATTGTGGACCCTTAATATGTAGCTGAAGAAATTATCTTCTCAAGCCATGATTTGCATGGTCATGTTATTGATGAGATTAGATTTTTAGAGAAACAGAGAAAGGAAAACATTTTTATGAAAATATAATGAACATTCTACAGTGGAACACCATGCAACTTAACTACGTACAGCTATATATATATATAATTGATTGTGTATATTCAGTCATTATTTGGGCAATGGCTTCCATGACTACCTGCATTAGTGGTTCCAACGTAATTTGTGCAAGAAGAAGCATTTGAAGGAGGTACAAAGCCTCTTTCTAGCGGAACTATCTTTACATTCTCACTACCAATTTGGTTCTTTCCCTTGGATAGCCTAGAACCCACAACTGGCTTCATGGTGAGAATCAATAGCATCAATATCAAAAGGCTCTTTATCATCATCGTCATCTTAAAAATTGTATTCATTGGCATGCTTATAGGGCGAAGAAGGAAAATAATAAGGTATTAGCTTGCTAGGGTTTATAACTCTGAATTTGATCAGATAGTGGTTATGCAAAACTAACATTCACTTGGGCTCTTTATTTGTAATGGATTAAAGTGAATCCACTATACAAGTTAATAATTTTTTAGTAGCCCTAGCAGATCTTTTGGAATATTTGGGATACAATTTTTTACGGATATTTGCACTCAAATCTAGTGAAAACTCCATTGCTACCTTGCACTATCACTGTTCTTTAACCACCTAAGTAATTGAATGCTTTAGTGGATATGCATATTTAGTTTGAGTCAATATATTTTTTATAAATCATATGATATTCAATAATTATATTGAGCATCAACTGCTCTGAATTCAAATTGGATAGAATCACATGATAAATCTGAACTATATTATTTATGTAATTAATTGACATTGATATTGTAGCTTTAATGCTTGTACATTAAATTGTTACTAAGCTAAGAGTTCATGATTTAATTGACAAAATAAGTTTAGTAATCCTCACATTGTCTATCAAGATTTTATTTTTTAGCCACACTATACCTCAACAAGGAATTAACATCAAGTCAATTTTATTGCTATAAACTAATATATGACCAATTGACCATACTATGAAAAATTAGTAATTAAAAGTTGTTACTATTCAATGTTAATGTATAAGTAAATATTTTTATATTTTTTGAGTAGTTGAGGAGATAAATTATTTATTGGTGAGACTTATATAAATAAATGAGACTTATATAAATAAATGTTAGACAATTGTTAATTATATGTTTGTGTAAAAAAAAAAATAATCGTTATTGATAATTTTATACCAAATTAACTTTTGCTATAAAAGATTCATCATAACTTTAAATTTTTAGTAATATGAGACAACTTATTTTTATCAAAATTAGTAATAATTTCTTTATTTATAGTGTCATTATCAATGAATCTAAAAAGCAATTTTTGAATATATATAAAAATGTACCGTTAACCTTAAATTCACGATGCATATCATGTTGTATGTATACTAATGAATCTACAAATTATTGCGTTAACTAAATTAAGCAAGTAAAACATTTGTAATTTTACCTTGATTTTCGGTTGGAAGTTTTGTTTTTTAATTTCTTGGGTTTTTGTTTTTTTTTTTTTTAACATGAAGAGATATTAATTTTGAATATATTGCTTATAAGAATGTACACTTACTGTTAAATTGTATGTCGATATATAATTTTTTAATTTTTAATTTAGTGATACTAGTGTATATCTACTTCCCCATTGTGTCTAAAAAATTAATATTGTTAAGCTCCAAAACTAGAGGGATTTTCTTCTTTTAATTTGGATGACAGATTCTTTTTTCCTTTCCTAGTCAGCCATAAATTGCCACTAATAAAAGACCTTTAATTAATTTTTCTTTACCTGGAAATTGAAAGTGGACCACTACAAAAAAAATTCCATCATTTTCTACAAGGATCAAGGTGGTGCCTCGTTCATGCATTCTCCTCAATCTCGTGTCAGACATCCTGGTCCCCCAGAGTTTTAATAAATTAGTACATTAGGGATTATGTGAAAAAATAATAATAGAATGATTTAAAATTTTCAAAATTGGGCCCTCCAAAAATGAAATAATTGATTTTTATATGATCTAGTTTATTTATAATTAAACTAATCAAAGACTTACTAGTCATATATATACTAATAAAATGAAGGAAAAACATACCAATCAAAGACGTACTAACCTTGATTAGTTATTTTTTTTCTTTCTTCAATTTATTAATATATATTAGTTTTTTTTTTTTCTTTCTTCAATTGATTAATATATATTAGTTTATTTTTTTTCTTTCTTCAATTTATTAATATATATGTACGTTTTTCTTTTTCTTTTTTTAATTTTACAGTGAAATTTTTTTAAATTTAAATAGGAATAATATAATAATTTTCATTTTATATATAATATGACTATATTTTATATAATTTTTAACTATTTGAAAGTTAATTCTAGATATGTCATGTTATAACATGCTTCCAAAAATTCATGTAATTCAATTTTATTTACATATATCATAAAAGTAACTACCTCTTTTTAATAGGATTATTTAAAATAAATATATCAATTTAAATTAATATACAGGGACGAAGCTATATGGTGGCTTAAGAAAAAAAAAATCCTTTTAACTTATCAAAAATTTTCACCCATCTTATCTAAGTTCATTTTTTATACAAAAAATTTTTTCGACTCACTAATGGTTAATTTTCTGTTTTTATCCCAACTTATATAATATCATTTAATTATGGATATCATGGATCACACCATTTTCTTTGCATTTACTAAGACCTAAATTGGTTTTCACTTAATGATTAAAAATTTTGTAAATTTTCGATATGAGATTTGGCATTTTAAGGTTAATTTGCCTAAAAGTTTTGAAATATCTATATATTAACCCTAAAACAATTAATTAAGGGTGGATATATAAGCTCCCACCTTCAATCTGGTGAATATCTATGTATTCAAAAGAGGTGATCACAAGGTTCTTTGAATCATTAATTGAACTTTTTATTGAATGAGTGATAACTCAGTACAAAGAATTTACACAACTATTTGCAGAAATTTTTACAAATGTGTGATTATAATTACATTGGTGTTTGATAAATTTTTTTATGCATTTATTAATTTTTTTATTCTCAATACCTATATCAAATATGTTTAGCTAATTATAGATTTTAGCTGTTAAGTAGCTGTTAAATAGCTTTTAAATAATTTAACAACCGTTGTATATAAAATTTTAATTTGAAACTTTTTTTAAAAAATTCATACTTATTTAAAAAAAATCAAAATTATCCTTTAAAAATAATATTTAAATAAAAAGATAAATATTAATATTTATTTTTAATGATCATTAAACATATTAATAGCTAATAGCTAATAATAATTTTACTAAGATCCCGTTTAATTTAGTTGTTCGTAGTAGCTATTAGTTAATAGCTGATGACTGATAACTGATAGCTGGTAGTTGTTACCTAATAATTGATTGTTTGAAGTGTTTGGTAAAATTATTATTAACTATTAACTGTTAATATGTGCAATGTCTATTAAATATAAATATTAATATTTACTTTTTTATTTAAATATTATTTTAAAAGAATAATTTAGTCTTTTTACTTAAAAAAATAATTTTTTTTAAAAGCTCTAAATTGGAGCTTTTATAAATAATTGTTATTTGATTACCTAATAGCTAATAATTGTTAATAACTAAACGGGTACGATATAATTATTGAGAATAAAAAAAACTAACAATTGCATCAAAAAATTTTATCAAACACTCACTAATGTCTCGTTTAGTTTAGTTGTTCATAATAACTGTTAATTGTTAACTGTTACTGATAGTTGTTAGCTAGCGGTTATGGTTATTACCTAATAATTGATTGTTATAAGTGTTTGATAAAATTATTATTAATTATTAGTTGTTAATATGTTTAATTATTATTAAGAATAAATAATATTTATCTTTTCATTTAATTATTATTTTTTATAAATTAATTTAATCTTTTTATTTAAATAAGCATGAGCCTTTTTTGAAAAAGTTTCATTTTGAAATTTTTTCCCAAAACCTCTAAATATCAACTGTTTGAATATCTAATAGGTATCATAAAAAAAAAAAATAATCAAATGGTTTGATGCAATTTTTGAGAACTAAGAAATTAAAAGCTGTATAAAATATTTTTATCTAATTTTTATTAATATTAATAATAAATAGTAATTATTAATTATTAATTAGTAATAGCTAACAATTAAATCAAATGGGCTACAAAAACCGTAGCTATTTACAGATTCTTCAGTTGTACAGGAAATATACTATGAATGAGCATACTATATAACAATGGGCCCAATAGTAAACTGCTTTATACGGTGCCTGCTCTACCGTGAACCATTAAGGAATGTGGGTCCAGGCGATTTTGGGTTGATGTCAGCGGAAAGGATCAATTCATTCTTAATTATCTCTTAAAACTGATGATAATTAAGCAAATTAATTAAACAAAAGCAAGATCTACATCTCTCTTTTAGTGGTGTTAAATTATATACAAAGTAATAAATTAATTAATAAAGAAAAGTTATTAAAGAAGAAACTAACAAACTGAGATTGTGCATTTTTTTCCTAATATCAGACGCATCCCTTTCAAAGAATTTCAGCGGCGCTTGTGGAAATTAAGAGAAAGTACTTTTGAGCAGCCACTATATATATTTATATATTGTTTAATTAATTTCTTAATAGCACTTAATCATAAATAATACGTAAGAAATTCAAGCATGCCTCGACAATAAGCTTTAAACTTTAGCTGAAGCACTTGTTTTTGTACCTCCGCCTCCACCTCCACTCTATGCATGCGCTCTTTGAATGGTCGACTATGGTGAGCCAACATATTCTTTCTTTTTTAATTTAGTAGTATAATAATAAAATAAAAGTTTAATTAATAAACATCTCTCGTATTCATATTTGTAATCTATAAAATAAATAAATTAACAAAATATTATTTTAATTATTTATTAGTATTATCCAATAATAATAATAATTAATAATTGTTTTTCAAAAAAAATTATCTGATAATATATTATTATAAATATTTATTAGTATTATCTAATAATAATTAATATATTATTTGATTTATTTGTCAATATTATCCAATATTACTTGTTAGTGTTAAGTAATAATAAATGGAATTTATAATATATTTTAATCATTTATTATTATTTGATAATAATTAGTATATTATAGTAATTATTTATCAAGATTATCTAATAATAATTAATAATTCTTTGATTTACTTGTTAGTATTTATTTTTCGTACGCTTACCATCATGTTTTTGATGCTCGTAAGTGATGTCTTATGTTATATAATATTTAAAAATAAAATTATAAATATAAAAGAATTAAATTAAATAAACTAAATCAAGTTGATAAAAATATAAGTTAATTAAACATTTATATAATTAATTGGATGAATAAAAGCAGAAGTAAAAAAAATTCAATAATTGGAGTCGCAAATATTTAATATTTTATTATTAAAATAATTTATAAGATGGCTAAATAATGACTTGAATTTAAAATATCGGTTAAATTAAAAAAAAAATGAAAAAATATATATAATTTTTTTGTGATGTTAATTGAATATAATAGAACCAAAGAAAAAAAAGGAGATGAAAAGGAAAAAGGTGGAGATGGAAAGATATGACAAGAGATTATATATATATAATAAAATTTTTATAAATTAATACTCGATAAATTAATAATTTTTATTACGTAATAATTTTTTATAATCTCGATTTGAGTTGATGGGTTAAATTAATAATTTTGATAAATTAATAAGATAATATTTTTTTTTAAAATCATTACATAGTTATATTATCTCATTCATATTACAAAGTAATAATTTGTTAATATTATATATATATAATATAATATAATATAATATATACTTTATTAAAATATTACTCTAAAAATTATTTAAAATCTAAGTAATTATACATATTTTTTATTTACTTCATTTAATTTATATTTAATTTATCATATATTTTTTCAATTCATTTAATTCATATTTAATTGATCATATATATTTTTATTTTATTTCAGTTAATTTATTTCAATTGATCATATAATTTTTTATTTATTTTTATTAATTTATATTCAGTTGATCATATATTTTTTATTCAATTTATTAATTCATATTGAATAGATTATAAGACAGATAAATATAATAAAGTTTTAATTGATTAAATATATATTTATTAAATTATAAATACTCTCTTTAAATTAATAAATTATTAATATATTAATTAATTAATTAATATCTTTTTTAATTTATAAAATTTATGAGTTCTAATAATATAATTTTATAGAGATTTTATTGTACTATAATTATTAACAAAAGGAAAGGAAAAGGAGGAGATTGAAAGAATACATCATATTGGCTTTAATATTTAGAATTTCCTTATATTTTTTGGTTCAAAACAAATAAAAATAATTAAATTTTTTTTATTATATTCTTAAATTACTAATGAATACATAGAAATATGGTAAGAGATCAAAATATACAAATAATGGAATAATAATTTAGGTTTTAATTTTTCAATAACATTTCAAATATTATATTAATTAACAATTTAGTCTTTCCCATAAAATTCATAATCATGTTTGTCTTTTCTCTAAAAATTAACAAGGGAGGGGAAATTAAGGTGCTTGTTTATTTTATTTAATAAAATTTTCATTTAGTGGAATAGCTAGAGAATGAATCAAAATGAGAAATAAAAACCCCATATTTTATTTTATGCGTTTTCTGGGTCAAGGTTTAATCATTGTTATTTGTTAGCTTCACTTTACATGTTTGGCAGTACCTATTATTTATTTTTGAGTGGACGAATCTTTCTTTTTCTCGGTCTAGGTTTAAACATCGTTATTTGTTAGCTTCACTTTCCATGTTTGCCGGTACCTAGATAGCCTTATCGTTAAATTAATTAACTACCCAATTACTTTTCTTGGATTTCAAAATTAAGCCAACAGTTTATCCGCCTTTTCCTCGCCCAGTATCAACTGTGCTACGTGGGTACACTTCAATCATACATAATTAATATATCATACTATATATAACATATTTAAATATGTCATTTTTCGTCAATTAAATATTTTCTCTTCCATCTTCACTTTTATATATATATATATATATATGGAGCTATTGGAGGGTTAAAGTGGGTCCAAATCATTCGGATAAAAAAAAAAAAATCTATTTAACCTATAAAAAAATTTTATTTTAATTATTTTAATTTAATTTTTTACATAAAATAAATTTTTAATCCATCCAAAATTAATTAAAAATATCACTAGCTTATAAAAAAAATTTTACTTGTCTATTTAAATATAATGTTTTAGATAATATTAATTTTCAGTACACTCAAAATTATTTTTCTGATTTTATCGATGTATATATATATATATATATAAGATGTAAAAATTTTAATTAAGAGATTCAATTAAAAAATAGATATAAAATAAATAATTAAAGTAAATAATATTATTACATGATAAATTGTCACAAATTTATTACAATAATTCTCTTCTATTTTTCATATTCCGAAATCATTGCATGATAACTTCACAAAAGTTGTTGTTCAAACACATATCAACCAAAAATAAATAATCACAATCCCACATACTAATTAACTAAAACCCTATCATAATTTAGTAAAATATTAAAGTGAAAAAATCAAAATTTTACTTTTTTACATTCAGTTTTTTCGTTTGATGGTGAATATATATTTCAGTTTGAGGCTTTGAGCACAGTTTCAAGTTGGAATACTTTACTCTTCCTTCTTTTTGTAAAATAATTTTTTTTTTAAAAAAAAAAAGAAAGAAAGAAAAAGAAGAATTTTTTTTTTCTTTCAGTAGAGTATATTTTCAAAATTTAAACTCGAAGCATCTAATGTTACAATAAACACTTGATCAATATGCTCTTAGACTAGTGAAATTTGCTTTACAAGTGTATATGTAGGCAAAAACCATAAAGGAGCGAGCTAATACTTTTTGGGAAGGTCTCGGATACGAGTCCTTCCCCACACAGCTAGCAATGGTATTAGATTTAGTTGTTATCCGTAAATAGTAGTTGTTACTAGTAATTGGCAACTGTGGTTGGTTGTTGGCCAAATGATCATGAAGTTTGCCAGAATTACAAAACAATTGCAGAAGATATCAATTTGGATATTCATAATTTTATATTCATAATAAGTTTATGAATATATTTTAGTGTTTGCAATTCTGTATTCCGCGTTGAACTTAGATTATGGATAATTCGAAAATTGAGATTGATTTCCGTAATTACTTCTGAACGACAACTAGTAATTAGGCTAATGAATCAAACGGAATAAATCACAAATGCACAGACGTTCCTTTATAAATTGTTACTACAATCATTTATTTTATTTCATAATAGTATAACACCATTTATTTTATTATTTGAGAGATGAAATAAAATCATCAAACTAATTAATTAGCCAATGGTAGGAACTTGAGTGACAATTCCATAATCATTGACCCTAACCCAAACCCTGTCGCACCTGAAGTCTGTAATCACTGCATCTCTTTCGTTCACCACAATTGCATCCACTTTTGGGTTCTCTTTCTCTATGGTAGCTGCTGCAGCTTTCCCGTTCGCCCCGAGGAGCTCAGGCCACGAGTTCTTACCTGAAAATTTTAGTGTAAATTCATGAACAAAAATAGAAGCTAAAAAGAGATCCTCTTAGAATCAGAAAAATAAACTGGGCCTTACCTGGACATTCGCTAGACATTCTCTTGTCTCTATTGATATCTTTCTTCCAAACGATATGAAATTTGGAGATTTGAGGGTTAAGTGATCAATCGTTGCTTGCAATGGTGGATTTATATATAGAATGCAGACAGATTTCAATTTGAATTTCTTTGCTTCTAGCAGAGTCGTAGCCGACATGCAAGTTTGAATTCTGACATTTATATAGTTTTGCTTAATCAAAAGAGCTTATCCTCATACCCCATTATAGGTAGAGCTTAGGTAAGACTTTTTTTATCATTATCTTTAAATGCAAAACTATCCCACCAAAAAAAAATAAATTAAACATTTGATTTTCACAAGTTTTTTTTTTTTTAACATGGGAGGATGAATCAAACCAAGTTTATTATACAATCTATATATTATGTGAGAAATCTTAAATCCAGCTCAAAAATCTAAAGTTCAATTGTGGTGAGATTTAAATATTATACCTGGCACGGCAAAACACAAAAAAGCACAAAAAGCTTTGTTAATACATAGCTACATGCATGATGGAAGAGCATACAAAAATTAGAGTTGAAAAGTGACTCCGATATTATGTAAAAAACTTTAAATCAAAATCAAAAATTTAAGTTATTACGTGATGAGATTTACATTTTATATTAAGTTTTGATATTATTTATTATATTTTTATATAAGATTTTTTAGCTTTAATATTGTATATATATATTTATTATTAGACTTTTTTTGATTTGTTGTCTATCACGAGTTCATATATGCCTATTGCGGACTTTGCAGGATACTAATAAAGGATGCATTGCCGTGTTCGGGCTGCTTTTGGAAAATTCCAAATTCGACCAACAAGAAAATTTTGCCTTTTTCCGTTTTAGAAATATGATTTTTTTTTTTTTATATATTTTATTTTGATATTTCATGTATACCCAAAATTTTTTTATCTTATTTTTTATATAGTCACATTACATAAATTATATATATAATTAAATTGAGTTCATATTAGCGAGGTAAAGGATGAATTTAGAGGCGGTTTTAATATTTATAATTATATATAAAAAAAATTTAAAAATATATATAATTAAATTATAAATAATAAAAATTACCTCCCAAAATAATACAAAATTCATTAAAAATTTAAATATGTCTTATAAAATATGTTCAACTCTTTCAACAAAATAGTTCTATATTCATCCCTGGTGATGTTAAAAGTTATAGTAGTAAAATCATTCAATATTTTTTCTAATCTATTATTCAAAATTTTTTTAAAGGATTGTTTAATTTAATCTATGTACAAAAAACACTACCAGTAAATATGTGATCAAATTAAAATGCCTATATTTGGTGCTAAATTCCTTTAAAGCACTTTGGACAAAAATATTTTTTTTTCAATGTGTTAGATTATCTTTTACATTTCTTTATAAACAAACGCTTCTATCAGAAATAATTTTAGGGTGGGGACATAAATTTTCATTAAATCATGTTGTGTTTTAAAATTTTTTTTATTAAATTATATGTATATTTTATATTTGCTCCCACTAAAAAATTTAAATTTATTTTCATTGAAAAATTAAAATATTTAGAGTTTATATATTGTTTCACTAATAAAAATTTATGAATATACGCTGATATATTAATGTGTTAGTCTATCTCTTAAATTTCTTTATATTAATAAATGGACATTTTAGATGAGATGAGACCATATTTGCACATCAAATTGTTATTATTATAGAGAAGTTATTTTTTTATATATCAAATAAATTATTGATTGATATTTTAAAATATTATTTTGAATATGTCTGTTATTTTGTTGAGTTAAAGATGTTAATATGTTTTTTTACATTCACATGTAATTTTCCTATTAGATATGATATATATAAGCATTTTTTTTTTTTTAAAAAAGAAAAAGGTAAAATCTTGCAATGATGCATGTAAATAAGGCCAGATTAATTAAATTGAGACAAGCACTTTCAACTAACAAACACATTTATATTTCAATATTGCTAACTTTATTAACATTAAATTTTTTTTTGTCATAATCTCTTCATGATAAACCTTAATTAGGCTTATAAAAAATTAATATACATCACAAGAAAAGAGTACATATAAATACTAATTATATAAATATCAATTAGTGATTGATTTGGTGTATGAAAAGGTAATTACATTAATAATACTTTAGAATTTTTTCCATTACTAGTTTAAAAAAATCGAATATATAAAAAATATTAAATTAAAAATATGTAAAACACTAGATATCCATATAAAATATTAAAATGTTTTATAATGACTAGATGAATATTTCAATAAAAAGTTATATAAGATTTAAATTTAATTTTATAAGATAAAATATATTAATGGGTAATAAATTAACATAAATTATGAAAAAATATATTAAACTTAAATTTCAATGAAAATAATATGTGAAAAATCCAACAACGTTTAAAGTTTTACTGCTAATTAATAAATTATTTGGTATTAATCTGTAGCATTTGCATTGAATATAATTTTTAAGTCAATTCCCATTCCTTTTTGCTTTGTTCTTTTTAAAGTATTGGGAAAAAAAGTCAAATTAAAAATTGCATTATTATAAGTTTTCGAGTATATTTTGCTGTTTATAATTCTGTATTTTGCGTTAAACTTAGATTATGTGCCATTATAAAATTGAGATTGATTTCCATAATTAATTCTGAACGACAATAATAATTAAGCTAATGAATCAAACCGAATAAATCACAAATTCACAATCATTCCTTTATAAATTGTTACAACAATTATTTATTTTATTTCATAATAGTATAACACCATTTATTTTATTTGAGAGATGAAATAAAATCATCAAATTAATTGATTAGCCAATGGTAGGAACTTGGGTGACAATTCCATAATCATTGACCCAAACCCAAACCCTGTTGCACCTGAAGTCCTCAGTCACGGAAGTTCCTTCCTTCAATACGATTGCATCTACATTTTTGTTCTCTTCTTCTATGGTAGCTGCTGCAGCTTCCCCGTTCGCACCGAGGAGCTCCGGCCATGAGTTCTTACCTGAAAATTTTTATGTAATTTAATTTCAATGTCATGAACAAAATGAAAATTATAAATAATTAGCCTATAGTAGAAGCAGTAAAATAAACTTGGCCTAATTACCTGGACATACACTTGCCATATTCTCTTGTCTTTATTAATCTCTCTCTTCCTAAGGGTATGGAATTTGTTGATTTGAGGGTTAAGTGATTTAAATGTTTGCTATTTATAGAATGCAAATAGATCATATTGCCATTTGAATTTCTTTGCTTGTAGCAGAGTCGTAGCCGACATGTTTGAATTCTAATATTTATGTGTTTAAATATGGTTTTTAACTTTTTATTAATCGAAGAGCTTATTCTCCGACGCCATTTCAGGTGGAGCTTTGGCGACGTTTTTATCTTTTTCTTTAGATTCCTCCAAATAAAATAAAGAAAAGTTTGACATTCACAAGTTCATATTGGAGAGATGATTAAGAGTTAGCTTTAATAGAATAATTAAATTCAATAAAATAAAAAGAAGTTTGACCTTTACAAGTTCACATTGGAGAGATGATTAGGAGTAAGCATTAATAGATAAAAATCGATTAATTATATTTAATTAATATAATTCGGTTAAATTAATTTGATTAAATAAAACAATCAGTTTGTTAGATTAAAAAAATATAAATTTTTTTATTTTTGATTCAGTAAAGAAATTTTATTTTTTAAATTAATGAAATTCATCAATTTTTTTATTTTTTTAAATAAATAAATTATAAATTTCAATTTAACAATTAATTTATATATTTTTATTTATTTTATGAATAGTACATATAATTACGGCCAGATTGAATTGAAACAAGCACTTTCAACTAACAAAAACACACATTTACATTTCAATATTTCTAACTTTATTAAAATTAAAAGTAAATTTTTAATTTTTGAATCATAATATCTTTATTATAGGCTTGTAAAACACATGCATGACAAGAAAATATTACGTATAAATTCCAATTACATAATCCCTCTTTTATTATTAATAATTAATTAAGCTAATTAACCAATCTGAGTTCCATACTTGTCAACCCAAACGCGAACCTATCACAGCGATAGTCATAAGTCATTATCCTCCCTTCCTCCACAATCACAGTAAAAACCTTCGGATTTTATTTTACAATGATCGCTGCCGCCACTTCTCTTTTGATTCTCATCAGCTCCGGCCATGAGCTCTTCCCAGGTCTAATTAATAATTAAGGTTAACAAATCTCGCATTAATTAATAGAATTATAATTGGCAATCAACAATTATAAGCTTACAGATGCAAGTTGTAGACATCTTGCCTGATCTCCTTATATATAACTACTTATCTCTTTATATATGAATCCATCTGTTTAATTGTGTTAGAGCAAAGAGGAAGAGATTGAAATTTATAGAGCGGCGGACACAAGAATTAATATTGCTTGCTTCGGTGATTTTGTCTTATATATATATACACACATATATATGTGTGTGTTGATTCTAGATTAAATACTAAACTAATAGTAAACAAAAATTGTTGATTTAAAAAACAACTAAAATTTAGAATACTTATAAAAAGAAAGAGAGTTTGTATCAAATATTATAGGTAAATTTTAATTGATATTTGATAATATTTTTAAAATATAAAAATTAAATATTTAGTTTCTCAAAAATTCTTCCATCAGCTAGTTTAATTGATCCAACATCATACGTTCTCCATTTGTTTAATCTATTGATACACATACTGCTTTATTTGAGCTGCAATATTACATTCATAAACCTTCTCTGTATGTAGAGTTTGGTGTCTTATTCTTGGTGACATAATTTTTAAGAAATGATTATACCAATTGACGTAGCGGAATCTTTATAAGATTATATTTATATAGATTGAATATCAGATTAATAGATAATAAAAATTATTGATTCAAAAGAATAATGAAATTTTAAATACTTTCAAAGAGAGAGATAATTTATATTAAATAAAAAATTAATTCAAACTTTAATTCTTACAGAATATATATAAAAAATAATTTTTAAAAATTTTAAAAATCTAATATAATAATTTATTTTAAAATGAAAATAAAGAATCATACTTAATACAAATTAGGAAAATAAATCATAATTAAAAATATACTTTAAATGAAGCTTAAAAATGAGCATCTTATTAAAAATAATTAAAAAAATAAATATATAAAAAATATAAAAATTAAATACTTGTTGATCTGGATTAATAATAAAAACAACGGTACCAATTTCAAATGTATTTATTTTCACCAAAGAGCAAATTCAGATCTTAATCTATTATACAGAATGTATTTATTTATATATAATTTAATAATAAATATTTATTAATAAATAATTATATGCAAATATTCAAGAGATAAATTAATATACAAAAATATATTTATATATAATTTAATAATAAATATATATGTGATTTAAATAATAAATGTAGATTAATTTTCATATGTTGCCAAAAAAAATGAAATATATTCATTTTTTTTTTTAAGTAAACTTTACGAAAAAAAAAAAGAAAAAGAAAAAGAAAAAGGTTGATTTTCCCATATTGACTACGTGCCAATTATAAGCTGCATGCAGTTCCTGTCAAATGTCTCCTGGTCGAATCTAATAATTCCTTTTTGTTGTCCTCATCCAACAGAATCAATCTATTATGGTGGTAATTGCCCCTTTTATTATTTTTGAAGTTTGCAAGGTACTATAGGATAGGATAATGTTGGCTATAGTTAGGATTCAATGAATCTTAATAGATGATGATGTTTGGTATGGCTGTTTTATTGTCTTTTTATTTTGCTCTTGAGATGAGTTTGCCATGATTTTAATTCTTAACCAAATAAGTTATGATTATATATATACACTAGGATTTAATATGAGATTAATAATTACTCTATGTGTTACACATTAAATATTTTAATGGCTAAATACATAATTATTAAGAAAAAATTTTAAATTATTTTAAACTTTCTAATTTATTTATTATTTTCATTATCCTTTATTTTTTTAATTCTCTCATATTTTAATTTTCTTAATTAATTTTTATATTTTTCAAAGTATATTTTAATTAGGATATTATTATAATATTAAAATAAAATATAATTTAAATTAAGAATTTAAATAATTAAATTAAAATATGCTAAAAAGAAAATTATCACGTTACTTATGAAATTGAGGGAGTAGATTAATAGCCATAATCAAATTAATAAAAAAATAAAAAATATAGAAATTGTTAATTACATAAATTATAATAAGTTTTATGCCAGATCATCCAAATGGTCGGCCTAAAAAAATTTCTCCAGATTAAACTCCATATTTTGCTTGTTGAAATAAGAATTTGGGACATTTGCTTAAAACTTATTGAGAGGGGGAGCAACCACTTCCTATATAATGGTTAAGTCATTTATTCAATATAATCACAAAAATTAATTTAATATTTTTTAAAATAATCATATATATATACTTAATAAAAATTTATAGTATAAATTAATAATCATTATTATAGTAATTTTTTCTAATATAATTATTATGAAAAACACAAATAATTGAGAAGTTAAATAATATAATCTCGGTTGAGTAAACGATAAACATAATTGGCCTAAATTTTTTTTTTTTTTTTTTGTTAATCACAGTTATCCTATTTCTGTTTTAGAGTTTATTGTGTTAATTTTATTTTTAAATTCGTAATTATTTTTTTTAATATATATAATTTTTATAAATTAATTTTAAAATTTTATTATAAAATATAAATGTATCTTATCTGTTTAGACGACCAAACATTTCCTCTTGTGTCGGTGTCAAATGACAAGTCCAGTAATATCTTAATAAAAAGGGTATCTTAATGAAATAATACTCCAACAAACAGCCCACTAGTCCAATAGTGATAAAGTCATTAAAGTTATACATGCGTTGTACTTATTTACGTGGGTCCATGTCTAATGTTGCAAGTCCACAAGTGTATTACATTAAATACAAATCACGTATGAGTCAGGGTCCACAATGAATCCTATCCTTGATCCGCCCAAAATGTATGAGAAACAGCAATAGGACCATTCGCATTATCTCTTTTGTCCTTGAATGTCACACAAGTACATTTACCAACAAGAAAATAATTAAGATTAAACTTCAATTTAAAAACTAAAAAAGGTTTTATTCCTTTCATTAAAAATTAATTAAAGGATGTCTTTTAAGTAATAAAAATATTAAAATATTAAAATATATCATGCTAAATTATAAAAATAAATTATGAAAATATATTAATAAAATATAATTTAATTAATATTCTCAGTCTTTTTTAAAATTATTATTAAAATTATTAAACTGAGAGAGATACATCTGTTATGTAAACCTATATTTTGAGGAGATATATAAAGTTATTTAATTTTAATATTTTTGAACGAAATTAAATAAAATAAATTTAATTTAATTTTTTCAAACTGTAAAATGAGAATGAGGAGTATTTGGCTCTCACTGGTGTGCATGATCTCATAAAATTATGAAGCTGTGTCCAGCTAAAGCAGTTGTGGAGTCTAGCTACACTTCGTGTCCAATTAATAGCCTCTTCCCACATACAACTGGCAGTAGCAGAGCATTAATTTATGTTGATTCTTATAAGGGCATGGAGTCATGGATATACCTAAGTTTGTTTGGATCTCATATTTAATCACACAATAAATATAATTTCTTTTTTATTTATTTATTTAAAGGACAAATTAAAAAGAGGTGTACTTAAATTCAAGATTTTTTTTTTTAGTATTGGAGAGGAGATTTACTTATATCACAAGAAAAAGGTTTACTTATATAGTATGATCTTAGTATAGTCTATGTCTTGGGTATGCACAATGCACTTAAAAAAAATATCAAGAAAATTAACTAATTGTATAAGATAATAATTTGGCTACAAGGACAAGGATAACACCACAAGATAAAATAAGTCTTGCTCTCCTTTAAAAGCAAACATGTCCCTTGGCAAAAATAATAGTGGTTGCAATTTCAAAGCTATATCAAATAGAAATCACAAATGGACCACCTGTTTTGATGTGCCCATATTTTTTTTTATTGTTATTGTTTTATTTTATTAATTTTTTTTTTCACCTTGCCGTGCTCCTATCTCTTAAAAGAAAATGCAACTAATTTCAGGATGCTACTACTGTCTGCAATAAAAACTGTAACAATAATTAGTAAATAAATAATGTCACCTTGACATTGTTTTTTTTTTTTTATTATTTGATAAGCCAAAGGAGGTTGGTTATATTAGAAAGCAAATAGAAAGAAGCCAACAGGCTACAAACAAGTACTAACAACCAAGAAAGAATATCACAAGAGAAAAGAAAGAAAATTAGCCTAAAAGAAGAATTGGAAACACACAAAGTCCCACAAAACAAGAACTAAAAGGACTAAGTGAAGCTGGCTTTCTGCTGCAGTCTGAAGGATCAAGAACTAATAAGGAAAGCTTGCTTTGTTAGGGAATCAGTGAGAAGATATATTTCCCTAAACAAGGACCAACTAAATTCAAAAAAACTAAGATGATAATTCGTGTTATTATATTGTATTTGTGTTGTATCGAGTCTGATTAATAAGTTAATATAAATACGACATGATTATTTAATTATTTTAAAAATTTTAACTTAAATATAGTTTATTTATTAAATAGGTAACATAAATATGATACGTGTAATTCAATTACTGAGAATATAGTGTGTGGTTATAATTTAAGTCTTAATTCTATTCATATATGATATTAATTTATTAAAATTATTAGAATTGATATTTTCAACTATATATTTACATAAACATTAAATAATAAAAATCATTTTATCATCAATTAAATACTTGATATTCAAATTCAATTAACAATTAGAGATCGAAGAATCAAATATTATAACCTAACCTTGGCTATTAAGTTCAACGAGCAATGGTGAAGTTATAAATAATTTTTAGAATTTTTTCATTTTATTCTTTCCAAAATAGACATTATGATGTAATTTTCTTTTTCTTACTGTAAATAATAAAAGAGTAGAGAGTTTTATTTTTTATTTATTTAAAAGAATTTAGTTTATTAGAAAATTTATAGTTTCTTTAATTATGTATTTACTATATTAATTATTATGATTTCAATTAATTTCTTATAAATTTAGCTTCAATGTTATAAATTTAAAAGAATAAAAATATCTTTAATTTATATATATAATAAATGGATTAAATAGACTAAACGATTCAACTCAACCTATTTCTTATATTTAGTTGAATGGATCAATTGTATATTAATTTCGAGATAAATAAATCAATTCAAACTCAATCATTTATTGATATGTTATTTTTTATTTGATATGAATTTTATCAGAATATGTTAATATAAACTCAAATTTATTTTAATTGTGTTGTGTTGGAGTCATATTTATGAATTTTATTTTACAATTTCACCCCCTAAAAAAAAGACTAATATCTACTTTCAATCAATTGGAGTGAACCGCATTAAGAGAGTATTTCCACATAAACTTTACATTCTTATATTTTTTCCATGATGAACTGAAGATAGTAACTAGGAGAATTTTTTTTTAGCAAATCCAGTCATGAAAAGCACGCCTCCAGCTTCAAAACTGAACAAACCCAAATGGAAAAACCTCTAAAACTAGTCATATATTTACCTCAAAAGCAGGTCAGAGATTTTTGAGAGTTTATCAAGAGAGGCATTGGAGATGTAAAGGAAACAAGGAATGAGAGAAAAGTCTTGAATCCAAGCATTTTTCCCATAAATAGACAATTTATACCATTACAGACAGAATTACGAAGTCCAACTTTGAAAGGGTTAATGATTTGTAGCGAGCGATAACAAGCCACATCAACAACGCTGAATTTGTTGTAAACCAATTTTTTCCATAAGCTGAAATCATACACGTAGACATTGTTAATTCACTTTAATAAAAACATTATTTATATTGAAATAAAAAAAAATTACAAAGAAAAATATTTCGTGTTTTAAAAAATAATTATTTTAAAATTTGTACAAGTTTATCAAATAAATTAATTATTTATATAATCTAACATAAATTCATATATAATTTGAACATAAAATAAAAAAAGAAGAAGATAATTTCTCAAATTAATAATAATCATATGTAAAAATAAATATTAATATTTTTTCACTTGATAAAAAATAGATAAAAAAGTGATATTAATTTAAATATTCTATTACTAATTAATTTAGTGTTTTAGCTACACAATTAGAATTCACCAATTTAATTCATGCTTACGTACTTGTCTATTTATAATAATAAAACAGATGAATTCACCATCCTTCAGTAATCTTCTACTAATTAATTACACTAAATTAACCACTAATTTTATTCATTCGATTCTTTTCTTTTTTCATTTTGACATTAATACATTTCTTTCCTCAAACCTCACCGGAAATCCACCCTTCATCTTACTAGTAAGATAAGCAATAAAAACTGGCTCAACACCATCCTCCGCCGCAGGCACAACCTTAAACCTACTTAAAACACCGGCAACCACTCTTTTCATTTGCAAGAAAGCCATTTCTGTCCCTAAACAAACTCTTGGCCCTGCCTGAAATACCGGATAAGTGTACGGATCTCTCCCAACAAAGTTCCATTTCTTTCCTATTTCATCTCTCTCCAGCCATCTTTCCGGCTTAAAATCAGCCCAATCGGAACCCCAAATTGCCTCCAGCCTCCCCATTGCATATGGATGATAAGTAACTCTAGTTCCTTTCTTCACTACAGTCCCATCAGCCAAAACGTCGTCGCTTACTGCCATTTTAGAATCCACCGGAACTGGAGGATAAAGTCTCATGGTTTCACACAATGATGCATGTGTGTACACCATACCCTTCACTTCTTCGTAAATAGGCCCTGATTTTTTTTCCATTATTTCTTTAAGAATTTCTTTTTCTACCTGTGGATTTCTTGAAATTAACCAGAAAAACCATGTTAAAGCTGCAGATGTTGTATCACGACCAGCTAATATAAAACTAATTACAATATCAGTAACAAAATCCTCATCAGTAATTCCAGATTTTACAAATCGCGACAACAGATCGACAGAGTCAAGCGATGAATTCTTTATAAGCTCATTCTTTTTCTCCTTAACAATGTTCATAGCAAAGTCACGCACTCGACTCATAGATACTTTAAGACGCTTTTCAGATCCAACTCCAAATTTTTTTTTAATTTTCCATACAACAGGAAATGCGCAATTGAACCTGTCGCTAATAATTCTAACACTCTCTTCAAAGGCTTCTGCAAATTCTGCTGCTGGTAAAGAAGGTAATAAATATTCAGGATCATATCCGAATGCAATCTTGCATACATTGTCAAAAGCAAATCTTTGAAGAATATCTTGTAAATCGAGTATTGTTCTGTTAACAGCCGCAGAAGAGAGGATTGGAATTAAGCGTTGAGAGAGTTCAGTATCTACAACTTTCTCAACAAATTTACGCAGCGATTTAGTACTAAATTCATGGCTTGAAACTTGTCTTTGAAACTTCCAGGTTTGACCATCTGAATTGAAGATTCCGTTGCCAAGAAAGTCGAAGAGAGTGTAGCGTGTAACAGGGCCTTTTTGATAGAGATGAAAGTGAGTTTTTAGTATATGTTCGACATTAGCAGGGTTTCCGGTGAAGATTTGGATGTGACCCATTGGACGGTGGAGTGCAAATGTTGCAGAAGGTATAGTTTGGAGAATATCAGATGTCCATTGAACTCTTCTGTCGAAGTTCGCTTTTAAAGAAAAAGAGGAACCGATTAATGGGTAAGATTTTGGGAGATGGGTAGAGATTGGGATAGATTGTTTAGATTTGGAGCGTTTGGTTGTAAGGAAAATTGAGAATATTGAGAAAATGAGAAGGAAAGATGACAGTAGAACTTCAATAACTAACATGATGATAGAAGGGTTTGATATAATTTCGTAAACTAAGCTAAAGAAGAGAAGAATTTGTTTTTTTTTTTTGTGAGGTAATATTTGAGGGAGAAGCATGGAGGCATATTTATAAGCAGGCAGGCAAGATAATAAGATACTAGAAAAGAAGAGACCGTAGCCAATCCTTTTCCGCTCCACACATATTAATATTTTCACAATCATATCAGTTATAAAATTAATTAAAATAAAGAGTCAAAAATTTAATTAAAATTGAATCGATTAAATTAAAAGAAAAATCGATATATATATATTAAAAATAAATATAATGTAATTATAATAAATCAAGAATTTATATAAGATCATATTTTTTACAGTGTGAATCCAATCACATTAAGTTAAAAATTATATATATATATATAATAAGTTATAAATATTCACTTGCTCAAACACCTACTCATACAATAAGATAACATATAATAAAATCATAATTTTGGCGTTGAGTAAAATTGAAATGAAATAATTAAAATTTTTTTAACTCAAAACGACATTATTTTTACTTGAAAAAAATGACGTTGTTTTGATAAAAAATTAAAAAAAAAAATTGACCTATCAAAATCGAAAAAATCAATTTGGTTCAACCAGTTTACCAGTTAATCAACCAGTTAATTGATTTTTTATCTAATTTTTTAGGAAGGGATAAAAGAGAGCTGATCGGACCAATTCTTAATTCGATTTTTATTTTTTTTCAGTTCATCTGATCGATTTAGTCCGATTTTAATAACCATGACAAATACAGAAAATACTGATATATATTAAATAAATATATCTATCTAATAAGATAAACATATATAAAATAAAAAAAATATTAATATTTTATCATTAAAAAAAATTAAATTTATTAAAATATCGTCACTGAAAAAATTAAAAAATTATATTAACTAAAATATTTTATCAGTTATAATTTCTTATATTGGTAAGAATTATCCTTCAAATACAAAAAAAAAGTCAACTTTCTTTCTTTACCATTACGTGTTTGTTTTAAGCCGACTTCGGAATATACCACGTGCAAGTGTTCTGTTCAATTGCACTCTTTTAGCAAAATTCAATTCAATTAACTTAGATATTTTTGTGTTTGAATTAAATTTTAAAATATTAATAGATTTAAATTTATTATTTAAAATAATTGAAAAGTTAAAAAAATAATTATTTTTTATTTATTTTTATATAAAAAAGTCATATTTAATTTAAATAAGAATATTTTAAATTTTAATTATGAATTTTTATAAATAAATTAAATTCTTATAAAATTCTTTATTTTTACATGATTTGATTTCTTTCAACATAATTTATTTTTTAATTCAAAAGATATAAATTTTATAAATTATTTAAATATGAAAATTGATAAAATTGAATTGAATTTTTATAAATTAAAGTTTAAAAAAAAAATAGAAAGGGAAATATCGGACTAATTGCACAATTTCGCTGCACATTTTTCATGTGCTTTTTAATATATATCCGCCGCTTTTTTTCTTTTGTAAGTTTTCTAGATTTTGTCGACAAAACCTAATTTTCGTCGATAGAAAATTAATCTTTTTTTTTTAAATGAATATGTACTCAATATCCTTGAATTAATAATTTTATAATTAAAGTTATTAAGAGTTTAATGTTATATAATAGTACAATATTAAGTTGAACAAAAGATTTTAAAAATGTTATAAATATATAGATATATGTGAATGTCTATTCATTTATCTCACTACTCATAAGTTTTTATATTTAAAATTAATTTTATTGCATCATTTATATTATAATTTATGGTGAATTTATATATTATAACTTATAATAGAGATGAACCCTATAAATATGAGTTTATATTATTTTATAATATATATCAAGAAAATAATAGAAAATTTTCTTTTTTATATTCTTATTTTTTATTTTTATTCTTATTTTTTTTTATTTATTTTTTATAATACGTTATCAACACTATTCTCTATTTTTAAACAATCAAATTCATGTAAGTTTGTTTACTTTTAAAATATTAATTTCATGCATCTTATTTATTTCACTATCTAAATGAATTATTTATATTTATGAAAATATACTAAAATATATTAATTTATTATTCTTATAGAAAATTATTATATTATCTTTATATTTATAATTCATATCTCGTTGCTTTTAATTAATAATAATATTATGCTTATATGTTTTAGAGTTTTTTTTATTAATAGGTAGATCAAAATTATTTTGTTCTTATACTACTCAATTTTATTTTTCATGACACATTTAATAGCTTTTTTATTCAAAATGTTTAAAGATTTTTCTCTTGATAATATTCTTATTTAAGTATTTGAGATTTGAAATTTTTTTCTTGATAATATTCTAATTTAAGTATTTGAATAAGTAAATTTTATTTTTGTGCATTATCATTTTATTTTTCAATCTACATCTAACATAAATTTTTTTTACTCTAATTTTGATATTTATTTTTGTATAGATTATAATATTTTACACTTGTTAAAATATAATTTGAAATAAAAAAAAAATATTTATATTTGAGATCTTATAAAAGTATAAGTGAAAAAAATATATAATAATTATTATAATTTTTTTTATTTAATCATGTATTGATAATGATAGTGAATTTATTTATTTTGATATTACAAAGTTATTTCTTTTATTTCAAATATATTGATTTTTTATTAGAATTAACTTTTAATGTGTGAAAAATATTTATAAATAATGATATGTTAATATTTTTCATATATTGAATATGTTCCTGCAATAGCAATATTGATAAAAAGATTATAAAAATATTATGAATTAATTTCATGCGTCCTGCCTTAATCTCATTCTCTGAAATGAATGCAGTGATATTTAACTAAATAAAATAACAAGTTGTTACTGAAAAACTCATGAAACACATAGTACTAATTTTATCTCATTCCCTAAAGTGGATGTAGTAAAATTTAAAGGTAAATATATAATAATTATTCTTTTCATAAAAATAAAATAATATCATAAGAATATTTATTACTACTAGAAGTGGGATAAAATTATACAGAAATGAGAATAAAAAAGGTAGACAAAATTTTTAAAATAAATATTATTGATATGATATGAAAAAAAAAATTAGTCGCATATTTATCGTATCATAAAATATTTTATTGATATTTATCAAGCATCGCAAAAAGAGAGAAAAAAATGTGAAGATAAATTTTATTTCTAACAATGATGATCTTAATTATGATCATATAGATATTGCTCACGTTGATGTGATAAATAATTTTTTGAAAATATTAAAAGGGACAATATATATATATATATATATATATATATTGTAAATAATACGATAGCTCGTACAATTTTAAAAATGTCAAATATTTTTCTTATTTGAAAATGAGTGAGACAATTATTTCTAATAAAACAAAAAATAATTGAAAACTCCAGAAGAGCCAATATATTATTACTAAGAGGAATAACACTTATTATATATAATGCATTATTTTCTCAAAAATCTTATAGAAATTGGTTAAGTTTTAAAGATATTCGCAGTAACGAATATCATATTGAAATAGTAAATGAGAGGAATTAAAAATATTTTCATATTACAAGCATTATTTCGGGTAGAAAAATATAGTGAAAAATTTTATGTTATTTTTTTTATTTGTATTATACAAAAATTAGTAGAATTGAAGAGAATCTTATAGTAAATCAAAAGTTTACATATTCAAATATTTTTATTATCTGGCATGACAAGTTAAGCCATCTTCATTTAAAAATAATGAAAAAATATTAAAAATTCACGTGAGAATCTATTGAAAAATTAAAAGATTTTTCAAATCAATCAATTGGTTTTTGGTCAAAAGCCAGATATTTCTTATCTAAAATTTTTTGAATGTGCGGTATATATCATAATTACTCCACCATAACACACTAAGATGAGTTCTCAAAAGAGGTTAGAAATATAAGTTGGATATAAATCTCCCTCAATAATTAAATATTTTGAGTCATTAATGGTGATATATTTACTGCTCGATTTGCAGATTGTCATTTGAAGAAATAATATTCCCAGCATTAGAGAGAGATAATAAAAGTTGAGAAATGCAATAATATGAAATATTTCATCATTATCTAAATCCTATAATAAAACAATTTGAATAAGAAGTTCATAAATTAATTTATCTGCAAAAATTAACAAATTAATTGTCGGATGCACTTGCTGATTTAAAATGAGTAATAAAATATCATATAATAGCTATTAATATTTTAGTTTGTATTGTTGTCCAGAAGGACAACTTATTAATATTAATGAATTTTAAGCATACTTAAAGCGTGAAAGGCTATTGATTATAAAGATAAAAGTTCTTGAAAAAAAAAATAATAAAGATAATTTTATTGAAAATACAGATACTAACATATATATACTTTCTGAAAAAGTATAGATATCTGAAATTAGTAAAAATGAAGATATATTGATGAATTATGTTAGTTATGAAAAAAAAATAGAATCAAAATGAAATGGATGTTGATTACTGTTTTACATATAGTATAATATATTTTTATGAATGAAAATGATGGTTTTGAATTACGATCTGTTTAACAATATTGATCTGTTTAATAATATTGAAATAGAGTTGATTGACCAAAATGAATAAATGCAATACAAGCATAATTAGATTCTCTTGAAAAATATAAAATTTTCAGACCAGTAGTTCAAACATCAGAATATGTGAAACTGTTAGATACAAATAAATTTTTGTGCGAAAAAGAAATGAGAAAAATATAATTATAAAATACAAAACAATACTTGCTAAACAAGATTTTTCGCAAAGATCTAAAATCGATTATGAAGAGATATACTCTCTTATGGTGAATATAATAATATTTTAATATCTTATTAATTTAGCAATGCATGAAATACTTGATATGCACCTTATAGATGTAGTCACAATTTACCTATACGACTCAATTGATAATGATATTTATATGAAAATCCCTGAAGGATTAAGATGCTAGAAAAATATAATTTAAGTTTTCGAGAAATTTATTCAATTAAATTACAAAAATATTTGTATGAATAAAAATAATTTTAGCTCATATGGTAAAATCGCTTTAGTGAATATTTTTTCAAAGTATAATATAAAAATAATACTATAGAGAAATTTGTATATGAATTTGCAATAATTATTTTATATATTGATGATTTGAATATTATTGGAATTTCTGAAAAATTTTCAAAAGTAACATATTGTTTGAAAAAGAAATTTGAAATGAATTATTTTGAAAAAATAAAATTATGTCTCGATTACAAATTAAATATTTGGCAAAAAAAAAATTTTATTTATCAGTTAACTTGTATATAAAAAGTTCATTTATAATTTTATAGACAAAACACATTCATTGAATAGTTTAATAGTTGTTCGGTCGCTTAATATGAATAATAACTCTTTTCAGTTAGAGAAGATAATGAAAAAATTTTTGATCTTAAAGTACTATATCTTATACAATAGACACACTGATATATTATAAAAAAATGGTGAAATTGGTGTTCAATAAATTCGTTCAAGTGACAATC
>CANXYC010025515.1:0-29267 GCA_948193065.1 Aleurites moluccanus
TAAATAAAAATAATATTATTTATTTTGATTTTAAATTAAAATATATAAAAAATAAATAAATAAAAATGTAATGTATAAATATTATACATAAAATTATTTATATATATTTTTTAATATTCTAATTTTAATTAAATAAAAAAGTAAGAGAATATAATTAAATATATAAAAATAATTTTCAAATATATAAAATTAGAAAATAGATTAAATAATTAAAAATTAATTTTATTTATTTTAATTTTACAAAAGTATAGTTAAATAAAAATTAATTATTTCAATTTAATAAAAAGTAAAATTTTTAAATTAAAAATAATATTTTTTTTAAATTTTAATTAAATAAAATAATTAATTTTTATTTAGTTATTAATTTATTTATTTTTTATATTTTTAATTTTAAAAAAATATTTTTTTGTAAATAAATAAAATTTTAGGGATTAAATTATAATTTTTCAATTACATTTTTAATCCTGTTGGAGCCCAGGGACAAAAGTCAACGGTCAAAAGGTCGGAATTATAGATTTTAATAACGTTAGGGTTAAAATTATATCTCGAAAAAATATTAAAAGCTAATGTGCTCCTAAAACTAAACGATAGGATCAAAATTATACCTTATTCCGAAATTTAATTATATTTACATCCCAATATTTTTTCATATTAATATTATATAATTATATTCACATCCTAACATTTTTTATATTATATTAATATGACTTTTTATTTTTAAAATTATATTAAAATATATTTATAATTTGATTCCGTTATATTTGAAAATATCATTTTTTATATTTCAAAATAAATACTTTAAATATAATACTTTAAACAATTTACCTAAAATCCTAGCAACCGAATCATTCGAACTGAAAATCTAGCAACTCAAAGCATCAATGAAACAAATGAGTCTATATAGACAAGAGCTTCTATAGATAATAAATTTTTATAATGAGCTTATATAAATAAGAGCTCGTTAATTAATAAATCCTAACATATCTTATATATATATATATATATATATATATATATATATAGCTTAAGGTAGATCTTTGATATTTCAAATTTAATATCTTAGTTATAATATTTTAAATAATAACATATACAATTTCAATAACCGGAGTGAAAATCTGGCAACTCAAAGCGTCAATGAAACAAATTGTCAATGCCACAACCAGTCTTCACACGCGTCAATAATCCATATGTATCGTTGTTCAAAGAGCCAGCAGCCAATGCAAGCTCACTCCACTGGGTAAACTCTGCACACATCATCAACTTATTTTGATTCTGTTGAGATAAATTCTGGTTCTACTATTGAGACGTAAAGATTGATAAATTCTGGTTCGACTATTGAGACGTAAAGATTGCTATCCCCAGAAATTATCGAGAGCCGTTGAATTAGAAATGAGATTCGAGAGATCGGAGAGGAAAGAATGGAGAGGCTGAGATTGGTTACTCTCGGAGCAAATCGAATCGACCCATGAAGAGAGATCGGAAGGTTTACAAAGAATGACGTCAGAAGCAAGAAGAGAAAGATGATGATAAGGAGAATTAATCATGGCGGTTTCAAGGCGTTGAGCCACATTAAAATGAGCAAACTTCATATATTGTTTTTAATCATCTCTGGTGCTATGAAAGTTACTCATCCAACTAACATAAAAACTTCACATGCTGTTAATTTTCTCGGATGATTTGTCAGTCACCTTGATATAGTGTTCACTCTGGTTGCTCCATCAAGAACCAAAATCACAGAGCTGTCATTTTGTTCAATTTGAAACGACGTCGTTTTATCTAGTATTGTAAACGAATGCCAATACGCCACGACTTAAAAGTCAAATAATCTTGTATGTCAATCCAACGGTCAGATGCTCACAATGTTCTTTTCTCAGTGTCTTTGAAAGACTGCAACTTTGGATCCAGATGGCCTATTAGCTTCATACAATTGAATCAATTTGAATTTACAGCGAAAAAAGTAGCATTCTTTGTTCAATAATGGCTGAAAATGAGAAGGAAGCAGAGACCCCCAAGATAAAGCCAAGACCAATCGTGCGTCTCGGGATCTTCCTTATCTCTCACAGTATATTTTTTAGGTATTTTTCTTATTCCAAACCCTAAAGTTTGAATCTTGAACTGGTATTTGTTCTTGTTTCTGATAATTGCTTTGTTATGGTGGGTGCGTTTTGATTTTTCAGTTTTATTTGTTGTACTGCTGGGGTTTTAACTCTTTTGCTACTGCCAGTGCTCGCCAAGAACACTTACATTTCTGAAAATGCCCTCATGCCTGGTTCAGCCACTTCTCTCAAATAATTTGTTTGAGTAATTTTTTTATTATATAGGTTGTGCAAGTTAAGTAATTGGTGAGAGTTACAGGTTCTACAAGTTCTATGATTTCTAATCATGACATTTTGGAGGCAAATAGATTGGTGAAGGACTTGAATAGCTTGAATTTGGGACCTGAGGCAACAGGCATGTATGTATATCTTGTATGCTTTTCTTAAATGTTTTCCCCTTCCTTGTGCGCTTTTAAACGCGTTTAGTTTTTATTTGCTCTTCTTATGCATTGAATTTTCAACTGGATAATATAAGCACTCTCGTCTGAAATCACAGAACACATACTTGTGATGTTTTTTTATTTTTTATTTATTTTTTATTTTTTATTACTTCACCATTCTTACAATTTGAATTCTAAAAGTCTAGAGTTCGTGTCTATGCTTATAATTGTTGGAAGATATATTAGGGCTGCGAATGATCGAAATGACTTTTATAGGTGACTGTTAAGGCTTTAACTTCGTCTGCGAAATTTATTAGCTGCTTGAAAGTAGGACTGAGATAGGGTTTATTTTCATCTATCTAATAAAGGAGTTGATACAAGTATCTACTTGTGCAATTCCCAGGCTGAGCTGGAGTATCTATGAGAATTTAACTAGTGATATCTTCAAGGTGGTCAGGGTTATATTAGATAATCCTGAAATTTTGTTGGATGAGCTAATGATCTTTATTTCCTTTTTCTTTATTTGCTTCTGGTAAAAAATTTGGTTATATGGATATTTTTGCATCGCAAAGTGGTGTGTTACATCTCAATGAATTCTTTTTCATGACATCTCCTATATTTGTTTGTTAGATTCATTATAGTCTTCTTTCTTTGACTGTGAAAAATATAGTAAAAATAAAGGAAAGAAATTCTATGCAATTTATATTTATTTCATTTTTTTTTTACAGAGAAAGGAGGAGACTTTTAGCGGAGTATATGTCAGACTTGGGTGCTGAAGTTAGTTATCACAAATTCCATCCACAGTCGAGTCATTTTCATCCACTGCATTTTTTCTCTAGCCCTGGTTCTGGGATAATCGGAGAGAATATTAGTTGTTCATCTTATGGTATCAATACTGTTGGAATAATAAGAGCACCTCGTGGTGATGGTAAGGAAGCTATTGTCTTGGTCACACCTTACCATTTTGGAAAGAGTGATTTGAATGAAACTTTATCTTTGAGTATTGCTTACTCTGTATTTTCTTTGCTCGCCCGAGTTACATGGCTGGCCAAGGATATTATTTGGCTCATTGCTGATTCACAGTATGGCGAATATGCCTCTGTTGCAGCTTGGCTACAAGATTATCACACACCATTGTTTACTGGTTTGCCTTCCCTAAATGCTGATAAATGTGCAGAAGGCAATAATCTTTATATATTGAAAGAGGATACTGTTATGCAAAGAAAGATATCTGATGATTTTAGACGCGCTGGGACCATGGCTGCTGCCCTGGTTTTAAAGGTTAATGATAGAAACAAACAGTGGGATGACACTCTTCATATCTATGTTGAGGCATCCAATGGGCAGATGCCAAACCTAGACCTCATCAATATTGTGAATTATTTAGCTGTACACAGGCAAGGCTTGCATGTAAATGTTCAGAAATTTTGGTCTTTGCTTGAATTAAAATGGCTTAAGATTTTGGGAGTTACACTTGAATCACTAGGGAAACTGGCCAGAAGTTTAAATCCCGACTGGAAATTTGGTATTCCAGCTGCAGATTATATTGAAGGCACTGCCACACTTGCAAGTTCTTTGTATTACCAGGTAGTCTGCATTTTCAGTTGATTATGCAATGTTTTCTCTCTTTTCTTTCTTCCTTTTGGGTGTTTGGGATGACAGGGGGAGGGATTTATCTGTTGCTTTCGATAATCTCAGTTGTCTCAATAAGTTACATCACTCTTTCTTTCCTGCTGTCAGGCACTGGGTATTCCCACAGGTTCCCATGGTGCTTTCCGTGATTTCCAAGTTGATGCGATTACTTTGGAGATATCACCCAAAGTTTCTTATAATAACAAAGCCAGACATAATGAGTTCCTTCTGCGAGGTGGTAGGTCAGTTCTTCCTTTTCATCTTTTTTCCATTTCTTTTGTAACTAACCTTTAAATCTACTTACAATCAGAATATGTTGGTACTTTTCCAATTCAGCTGGTGACCGTTGACCATTAGTGGTAATATGTTTTATCTATGATAGCCTTTCACAGCTAAGGCTTCGCTACTTCTGAATAAAAGCATTTTTATCTCAAATCTCATAACTAAAGTGGATGTTTTTGTTTCCTTGAAAGTTCATTTTCACAAATTTGATTTGTTTTTCTTAGTGCTACAACTCTTGAAAGACCTCAATTATCATTTGAAATGTCGAGGAAATCTTTGGAGGTTAGGTTTTGCAGCTTGTAGAGCAAATTAAAAAAAAGAAGAAGAAGAAGAAGATGATGATTTTACCCCTATTTATGAATTCTTAGGAAGATATCTCTTAGGAAAGAATAAGATGATCAGTGCATTGAAGTAGGGCATAGATCAGTTTGGACTGGGTTGAGGGTAATTGGTTAACTGAATTGACAATTCTTGTCTTGCTTTGCGTGTGTATTTATGCAAAATGATATTGCATTTTAGTTTTTGTTTATACTTCGTCAGTTTGGGTTGGGAAGAGTAGGGCTTATTATGAATTCTAAACCCCAAACCAATATAAAACCAAAACCACCACAATTGGAGACAAAACTTCATTGAGTGTGTTAGATTGGCTTTTTCTCCACCAGCTTGGACATGTTTTTCAATTCTTTTGCATAGTCCTAACTGAAGATCGGTTTTTGAATTATTATATTGTAATTTGTAAATGCTTAATGACTAAAACATTCAAAGCTTTGATATTTCCCAGAATACCCACTGCTTCTAGAGTTATTTTTATTTGGCAGCGCTCTTTTCTTGATTTTTTTCTCTTTATGTGTATGAATTAGGACTTCTTATTTGGTGACGCAATGGTGGTGCCATTGTCCAATTAATAATGTTTTTATCATTTAACTGAGGATTTTTCGTGTTATTTATACAGGTTGATTGAAGGAGTTATAAGATCAGTAAATAATCTCCTTGAGAAGTTTCACCAGTCATTTTTCCTATATCTCTTAACATCTGCTAATAAGTTTGTGTCTGTTGGAGTCTACATGATCGCTTTTGCTCTCCTTGTAGCGCCACTTCCTCTGGTTTCTGCTTCCCTTTATGCTGATGCTAATGAATTGGATCTTGGCATGAAAAATGATAAATCTACCCCTTCTAAGATGGGCATCACTTTCAAGTCATGGAAATGGCTCAATGCAGCAAAAGCAGTATTTGTCATTCATATATGGGGTGCGGTAGTTTTGTTGCTTCCATATTTCATTTGTCAAATAACTGATTGGAACCCAACAACCAGTTTTATTGCCTGGGTTTTGCTTTCGATGCTTAGCCTCCTAATCTTGTACCTGATCTTGGGTTCACCATTTTCTCATGCTGATGTATCTCAATGTGAGAAAGGCGAATGGGCTATTTTAAAATCGGTCACCATCTCAGCTGTTTTCATAGGTTTGCTGCTCATGTCAGTTGTTAATTTTGCTACAGCAGAAATTGGGGCATTACTAATGGTGCCAATGTGTTTGATGGCTCAACCTATAAAACTTGACATTAGAGCTGCAAATTTGAGGAGTTTGCTCAGAGTTACTTGTAATCTGGTTTTAGGTGCTGTTTCATTTCCACCAGCGGCATATTTTATTTCTAAAGCTGTATTTGAAGGGCCTGGCAGTATTAATGTTGGTGAGTTTTGGAAATGGGTGGAAACCCTTTGGGCATGGAACAGTGCTACTTACATCTATATAGGTATGGTTCACCTACCTTGTTGGGTGTTATGCTTACACATTTTACTTCATTCTTGTTGACACTTTCTCAGTTTTGTCTGTCACACTACTGATGAGCTAAACATGAAAATCAGTAGATTAGAGAAAATTTTCAGTTCTTGTCATCTCTAAATTGTTTACTAGTAATTGATTAGCACGGAAGGTGTATTTTCCTTTTTTTTTTTAATCATTTTCATTATGTAATATTTCTTTTTCTTTGGAATACATGATGTACTATTTGTGTTTCGAAGCTAGCCTGAATTTATTCTCTAGCTCGGATGAAGGGTAATTGAGCATCAGGCCTGAATTCATTTACATAACTCGATTTTCCTTCTATTGTAGAACTCTAGTAGGGTAACAAAAGTTTTAGATTATGCAGAGCACATTTTGAAAGTCTCTTTTTCTATTAAGTCTGAAGTATACAGGCCAACTCACACACACATACCTGTTAATTTTTGTTAGAAGAGATGTCATGAAATGAAAATAATCCTATGGAATGTGGGCCATATAGACATGTTGTCCTATAAAATATGGGTAATATAGACATTTTTTCTTTGGTTAAAGAGTAATCAAACTGTTAAAAAGGGAGTTTTCTTGCTTGCCTGTGTTATTAGAAGTTAATTGAAGCAACATAAACAAGTTGATGAAGACCAGTTTCCTTCGTAAAATAAATTATGCTCCCAGCTTGTTGTTGTGTTTTATTTTTTGCCCTGCACGATAAACATTTTTTTTTCTTTTTTTTTGTTAGTATTGGAAAAGATCCAAACCTGAGAAATTTTTATCCAGGTGAAATATGTATATACTGTTAGACTAAATTTATGAATGCAAGAAAATTTGAAGGATCATATCCTTCACCCATTGAAAAGGGTAAAGAACTAGTGACAGTAGCAAAAAGTAGGGATGATCATAAAAGTTGTCTTGTGGATCCAGAAATTTCTTTTCTATAATTCACCAAAAGTTAGGCCAAGAGTGTTCAATTGTACAAGTCACCAAAAGGTTTTCCTAATAAAAGTGCTTTTCTATAGCAAAAAATAGACGGCTATAGAATGGTCACTGGTCAAACACACACCATTTACATATTAGCTACTAGACAAGAAGATTTCAATTTCACATCCAATATTTTGGACAAAAAATAAAATAAAAAACATTAACTCGAATGGTAAGTTGGAATTTTGGCAACTGAAAAAAGACGAGGGCAGAAGCGGAGCTACTCTTAGTCCAAAAAGTGGATCAACATTAATTGCCACATGGATTAACGGATTAACTTAATTGGGTAAATAAACCTTATTATACATGCTCTCAATGATAAGAAATCCAAATCCAAGAATGTATTAGGCTATTAGCCTCTTTGTTTGTTGCCAATATCAACGACCTCCAATTTCTCTCCCTTTTTGTTTCAAAGCATATTTGGCTTGCTAATCCTTATGCCCTATTTGGCTTACTTTAATAGAAACATTCCTTCCTTCACTTCGCCTCGATTGAGAAAGCAGGTGTCTTTCACGCCTTCCAGACAGCACTTATGGCAAATCCTCCATTTTTAACTCGCACCTACCAAAATTCAACTCTCTCTCTCTTGAGTACCAGAGTCTAGAAAGACAGTTGTCAAGAACAGAAGCAAACAATAAATCTTCAATACCCACAGAGGAAAAAAGCTTCAATCGTTGGAATTGGTGGGTAGCAAGAACAAGACAGGGAATTCCAAAATTTTTAAGAGAACAAGAAATACCCACCAAGGAAAAAGCTTCAATCTTTTTTGGTAGCAAAAACAGGAGAGAAAATTTCAAATTTTTTTAAAGAAAAACAAGGATTTTCAGAAACTAAGAAGCTTAAAAACATGGATAATATGTTATGTGATGAGTTACTTAAAGAAATTTTTTCAAGATTATTCTCAAAATCACCTTCACCATCTTCATCTTCTTCATCAGCTTTATCGGTATCTTTGGTTTCTAAGCGGTGGCTCCACCTTTACCGGACCTCCAAAACCTCTTTGTCTCTTAGACTTGACCGTGAAAATTCTACAATTCAATTTCTCCCTTCTCTTCTCTCTCACTACCCTTTTCTCTCCTCTGTTTCTCTCATCTTCTCCTCTGACCCCACCAACTCAACCACCAACAACATGGCTTTCAATGATCATCTTCTCTTAATAGTCTCCACTTTTTGCTCCAAGATTAAAAACCTCAGGTTCTTGGCTGGTCCTGTCTCTCCCTCTTCTCTCCTTTCTCTCTCTAATACATGCGTTCTTCTCACGTCTCTCACTGTTGTTCTTTCTAGGCCTCTGTTTTTTAAGTGGGTTGCCTGTTTTTCTTGTTTAAAGGAGTTATCAATTTATGTATCTGACAATTATGGGGTTGAGGATGGATTTTATTGCAATAGAAAATCTGGGTTTTGTTTGAATGAAGAAATTGATGCAGAATTGGGTTTGGAGAGTCTTTATTTATCAGGGATTAAAAGAGATGATTCTGGTTTTGGTTGGTTATGGAGGAGCTGCAAAAGGCTCCAGAAATTGCAGCTAAAGAGCTGTGAAGGGGTTGGTGATGGTGGGTCTTTTTTGTCCTTTATTAGGTGCTTAGCGGGTCTCCAAGAACTAGAGCTAAGAACTTGTAGGAGTATAGTTGATAGGGTTTTGTTAAGGTTAGCAGAGAATTCTGATTCTTTGAATTCTCTACTGGTTTATGATGGTGGTAGTAGAGAAGGTTTACTTCATTTTATTAGCAATTGCAGTTGCAATTTGCGAAAACTCGATCTTCGATTGCCCTTAGATCTTAAAAATGACCATCTCTCAGCTATTGCAGTGAATTTCAGGGCGCTCTCGAGTCTCAGACTTCAGAGTTGTTGTTTAGTCACTGGTGAAGGGCTAAAAGCTCTAGGGATTGCCATTAATTTAGGGCTTAAAGAATTGGCACTGATAAATTGTGATGTTGTTGAAAGAGTATCAGGATTGCTTGCCACATTAGGCCAGCATTTGAGGCAATTAAGAAAATTGGATTTGTCTCATAATGAGGCTTTACTTGATAAGGAATTCATTTCAATGCTAGTTTCTTGCAACTATTTGATTGAATTGAGGTTAAGAGGGTGTAAAAGACTTACTGGTGTAGCAATTGTGTCTATGTTCAAGAGTTGCAAGAAAATGGAAAGTGTTGATATTATGCATTGTTATGGGATTGAAGCTGAGGCTGTTGAGTTATTTGTTCTCAATTCTCCGCAATTGAGGCAAATTTCAGTTGAGGAAAGCAAGCTTTCTGATGCTGCTAAGAATTGGGCATCACATAAATTCATTGAGTTTATTGCTTAATTCATATTTTAAAGCTACAAGAAACAAAAAAGAATGTTATTTTAATTTATTCAAGTTTAAAAAACATTTATATATCACACAAAACTACTTATTTGATTGTTGTAAATGTTTCTGTTGAAGAATAGAACACTGAACAATTATGTCTGTACATATTTTCATTGTATATGTTTCAATGTTATAATAATAATATATGATTTTAAGATTGAATTCTTCTTGTATTTGGCAAATAAAATAGCATTTTATAGTTTCAGTTATATACCATTTGCTCCTACTGTTATATTGACATGGCAACAACTCGCTTGAATCAATTTCTTATAGTTGCTACTCATATATCCTACAGAGCACTGATTTTAAGTTTTGGTTTTAATTTTATTCTGAGTCACTCTCTCAGTGTTTTATTCATGTTTTTTTTTGGTAAATTTAGGGCAGATTGGTATTTGAACTCAAGATCTTTAAGTTCTCAGAGAAGACTTATATATAGCTGAACCAAAGGTTGGTTGGGAGTGTTTTTCTTTGTCAGTGCTCGAGTTGAGGCCTAAAAATACCAATTTAGAACCAATTATGAGGGATTTTCTTAATTTGGTAAAATAGTGATTACCCAATAGATCTACAGTTTGGATAGGTCTCTGGATGTCTAATACATTAGGGAAATTTGTTTGTCTCATACCACAAAAATGCAGACAACCATTTATATTTTGTGTGGAAATTGCCAAATATCCAGTAATTGGTAATTTTTTAAAGCAGAGCAAGCAACAGAGGAAGAAACAAATCAAGGATTGTGAGAAAATGATATTGAAATGCTGCCTAGAATTTGGTGTTGAAATGGAATTAAAGAAATATCAGTATCAGGATTTTGTTTTACATATGACCTATGCAACCTTAGGGATGGACAATAATTTTATCAATATTTGATGGGTAAAAAAAAATTTAAAAATTTGAGTTTTATTAATATTTAATGGGTAAAAAATTAAAATTCAAACTCGAAATTTATCAATGGAAAGTCAGTCATTATCATGCTTTATTGGCTATATATATAAACAAGAGAAGAATTTCATTCCAATAACCAAATAATCTTTTGCAGAAGCCTTTGATTCATGCCAAATTAATCAATAGGCCTGGTCAAAGGCTGGGTGTCTTCAATACTTCTTTTGCTTACACTTAGTTGATTATGAATTTATTTTTTACAAAAATATATATTTACAGTTAGGTTATATTTCGATATTCAGTATGTCTCAATATGTAGTTACTTATATCTTGGTATGCAGTATGTCTCAATATGCAGTTACTTATATCTGGGTGTGTATCGGTATGCAGTTACTTAATTGTTTTATGTATGGTAAAAATTAAAGAAATAATTGAATATTTGAAATTTGATGTTATATATTTTTTTATAATTTTATATTTATAATAAATTTATTTTAATAATTATATGCTATTAAAATTATTAATTATTATAAAATACTATGAACTAAAAGTATATATAAAGGAAAAATTTTAAAATTTTTTTTAGACTCACCCAAATCAATTAGTCCCGAATACATAACACATTTTGGGCTCATGCTAATCAAGCCTAGCAAAGATAAACAACGTAGATGAGCGTTCAGCCCAGTCCAACTCCAGAGCCTTCGGGTTGCACCCTGTTTGGATTAAGTTTGGTAATTTTTTTTTTAACTTTAATTTTATCAGTAACAGCCAAATTTTAATATCTAAAAAAATTTATAACTTTTAAATTTAGCTAGAGAATTTTATTTATATTGATCATTTTGTTAGCATTATTTTTCTCTTAATTTTAAAAAGAAAATTAAAGTAGGGATCAATAAAATGATTAATCTTTTTTTTTTTTTTAAATTATCAAACTCTAAAATTTTGTGAAATTCATTTTAAATTTCACGTTTTTAAAAATTCTTTTTAATTTAATTTAATTTTATAAATTAATTTCATATAATTAAATTAAATTTCATTAAAATAAATAAAATTTTTTAAATAAATTTTATAAAATTAATAAAATAATATTATGGATAAAAACATTTCTCTTTTTACTATACAATTTCTATGTTCTCTTACTACTCTCTCTCTAATATATTTTTTTTTTACTTATTTTTCTTTCAATTAATTTTATTATATTTATAAACTAAATATTTATTATAAATGTAAAATATAAATATTTTTTAGTTATTTTAATTATTTTAATTATATTAAAGATATTTTAATAATTAAAAAAAATAACAATTTATTCCAAATATAAAAAATAATTCAATTGAATTTCATATTTTAAATTATATTAAATTTAACTTAATATTAAATATATATATAATATGAATAATAGACAAATATTTGATTATTCTCTCTCCATATAAAAATTTATTTGTTTCCAAACAAGTTGTAAAAGAATTTATATTCCAACTCTTTTTTTTTTCTTTCTTTTCCTTTAATACTTATACTACATAATCATGATATTTGAGAAGAGAATAATAGGAAATTACATAGGAAAAAAATTCAATTTGGGCTTGTATTTTCCTCAAAAGTTTAATATGAATCTTGAAAAAAAAATTAGTCCAATAAATTTGACCATGTTTTCAATTAAATATTTTAGTCCATAGTAAAACTATAGTTCCCACTTCATATTTTCAAATAAAAAAAAATTAAAAATCATATTTTTAAATATTAAAAAATTAAAAGTCATATTTTTAAAATAATAAAAAATAGAAGTAAAGATAGAGGCAAAGTGGAGTATAAAAAATATTTAATTAAAATTCAAACTTGAGATATGATAATTTATAAATAATTTTAATATTATTAAACTATTGGAGAGAGAATTAATTTCACTTAATTTTTAAAAATTAAATATAATTTTTAATCATAATTTTATTTTTATTAAAATAAATATTATTTAACAAATAAATTTATTTGGATATTTTTCCTATTTGGCAAAATGAGTGTAGTTTTTTAATAATTTAAATTTTTTATTTTATTTAATATCTCATTTTTTATTTTATATATTTTTATGTTTGTATATTATTAATAAAAAATTATTAATTAATAAAATATAAAAATAAAAATAACGTGATATTAATATAAATATATGAAAATAGAAGATGGGACACAAAATGGATAGAAGAAGTAATGGGTTTTTTAGGGCTTTCAATCAAAGTTTGAAAAGCACTAATAATAATAAACAATATCCAAATTTTACATGTCTAGGACGACTTTCTATTATTCCTCTTCTTTCATGCTCTGCTTTAACATTCCAAAATTCGTTCGTTAAAACTCGAAGCCATAGCCATAGCCATAGCCATGGACCCTCCGCATGACCACCAAGAGTCTTTTCCTAGTGGTGAAACTAACGATGTTAAATACACCTACCACGACCACGACAACGACCACGACCAAGTTAGGTCTCAATCTCACACTGGTGATGGAGCTAGTCCTGGGTATTTTCTTTCTTCCCTCTGTTTGTTTTCCTGGAAAATTCGTTTTCTTTTGATGCTTCACTTAGCCAATGTTTCGTTTGATGAAATGGGTACTGAAAAAAAAATATTTTATTTTGTGGTAGATTTTCCCAGAAATCAAATGCCTTTTTCTATATGCTTAAATAAGAACTTTACCCAATTCTAATTTTCTATGTGAATTTATATGTATGCATTCTTGCAATTTTTTTTTTCCATTGATATGGTATATGAACTTTGATGGGAAACTTTAATTGTGAAATTTGACTGAGTTGTTTATTTGATTTGCTAAAATGCTGCAGAAAAATTTTCATTGGAGGTTTGGCTAGAGAGACTACTTCTGGTTAGTTTGTTTTTTGCTAAATCACTAATTTTACCATTCATTTCAGAACTACATTTCATTTTTTTTAATCCCTTTGTTATGTTTGTGCAGCACAATTTGTCAAGCATTTTGGAAAGTATGGTGAAATTACTGATTCTGTTATAATGAAAGACCGAAAGACTGGCCAACCACGTGGATTTGGGTTTGTGACCTATGCAGATCCCTCTGTTGTAGATCAAGTTATCGAAGACACACATAATATTAATGGGAAACAAGTAGGGTTAAGTTTTATTTCAATTTTTTATTGAACATTTGATTTTTTTCTTCTTAATAATGAGTAATGCTGTCTTAATTGAGTAATGTTTTTTTCTTTTCTTGGTATGGTTTATTGATTTTTGGTCTGGTCTTTGGATTTTCTAGGTGGAAATCAAGCGAACTATCCCAAAGGGAGCTATAGGATCTAAGGATTTCAAGACCAAAAAAATTTTTGTTGGTGGAATTCCTACAGCTGTGAACGAAGGTAATTTAAGTCTTTAAGCACTTGTATTTACTTGACTTTCATTACAATTCCAATTGTTTGATAAATGGGTATGGATATATTGATAGATGAGTTCAAGGAATTCTTTACACAATATGGAGAGGTCATTGAACACCAAATCATGCGGGACTACTCCACAAATCGCTCCCGTGGCTTTGGGTTTATCACATTTGACACAGAGCAGGTAGTAGATGACCTTTTGGCAAAGGGGAATAAACTGGAGTTCGCTGGAACTCAGGCAAGTAGATAACCTCCTAATAGTAATAACAATTTGTAATTCCTTTTTGCCTAAGCTCTTAAAGATATATTTAAATTCTTTATGATTGGCCTTCTTATAATCATAAGAAAAGAGCATAATGGCTGTGTCCATAGAACAACATTTTGTTGATGCTCCTTTTATAGCTCAATGTGAAATAGAAAATTTTCAAAGAACTTTCCAAGACATCAACTCATCAACTAAATCCATTATGGTTGTGATCAAAATTAGTAATTGTTACTTTGCACAAATATGCATTATATGGAAGTCTTGCCGAATCCAAGTTGTTTCAAAGAATAAACATATAATCTCTACTTAAAGGCAAATAACTCTTTGAAGTGAATTTGTGTGTCATATGATTTAAATATCTCATCTACCATATCTTTTTTTTACAATACGGTTGGTTATAAAGCTAGAATTATTCTTTTGTGGATTTATTATTTTACTGTGTATGTAGTTCACCTAGTGAAAGTCTTCTTTGTGGAATGTACTCATGATGGATTTATACTAGTACATTATCTTTCACAGTTGGTTAGTTGTCTTAATGTTTTGATGGGTAATAAATTAAAGATTAAAAATAGGTTCTTGATTGCTGTCAACAATGAATACTAGGATGATTACATCTGGGTGACAAAATAAAGTTAGTCACAATTCTTTAATTTGTATCAATTTGGTCATCTAGTCTCACTGAACCAATATCACCAAAATCTGATGAAAGATTTCCAGAAAACTAATGTGGCTTTTGGTTCATCTCTTTTTTCTTTTAGCTTTTCATAACTTTTGGAAAAGCTCAATTTTATGCCCTTTTCTCCCTCAAGTATGACAAATGTATCAGCTTTGTAGATGTAGTGTGGGTCTCTCATTGTATTCCAGTCTGCTTCGGTTGAGACTAAATTGAAGTTGAATCATCAAATTTGCAATAAATTAAAGATCATTGACAAAATTTAAACTAAATTCAAAGTTTAGTAGCCATGTTTCGAATTTAACTGGTCATTTCTCTTATATGTTTGTGTTGTGGTCAAAATTAACAATGCCTTAATTTCCCTTTAAAGATCAAACAATTTATTTATGGCAAAGTTGATAGAATTTCAAAGAGAGGCGTTTCTAATTGGTTTGAACCTGAATTAGTTAAGTTAGTAAGAAGGCTTGATAGGGTGAATGCCTGACATCTTGTTTTTAAGCATTTGTATATGAACTGAATGTCTTCAACATGATTCAAAAAGGCCTGATGGACATATGGGCCAATATTATGTTTATAACAACAATTGATACTAAAAAAGGAGTGCATATATTGTATTCAAAGAAATAATAACTCATTAGAGAAAGTTTCCCTGAACCAGAGATTGTTTATAAACTATCATATCTTTTGGAGCCAACTCTATGATTTTTCTTACTGTCTATATGGCTGTTTTTCTGTGTGTGCTGTGAAGTAAGATGTAATTGGTCCATACACGGATAGCCAAGTCACTTGGTGAAGAAATAAAATTGTGCAAGTCTAATTCTTCCCTTGTGTTGAAATTTTGTTGGCTAATCATAGAATAAGGTGATTTTCATGCATTATTTTTTTCTGTTTACCCATCACATCTATCTTTCTCTTTGTAGGTTGAGATCAAGAAGGCAGAGCCAAAGAAGCCTAACCCTCCACTGTCCTCTTCCAAGCGTTATAATTATTTGAGGCCTTCATTTGGCAGTGGATTTGGTGATGCATATGATGGATTTGGAGGCAGCAGTGGCTTTGGTGGTGGCAGTAGCGGCAGTGGCAGTGGTGGTGCTTATAGGTCTGGTGGAGTGTATGGAGGTAGAGCTATCGGTTATGGCGGATATAGTGGGGGTGATTTTGGTGGATATGGAAGCAGTGGCATTGGGGCTTATAGAGGAGATCCCTCCTTTGGGTATTCTAGTCGTTATGGAGGAAGCTTTAGTAGGGGTTATGATTTAGGAGGTGGTCATGGCGGCCCTAGTGAGGGTTATGGCGGGTATGGTGATGGTGGTTCTAGCAGTGGTTATGGAAATAACTATGATACTGGCCTTGGGGGTGGGTATGGAGGCAGCAGCGGGGGATCGTATTATGGAAGTAGAGGTGGATATGGTGGAGCAGGTAGTGGTAGATATCATCCTTATGGGAGGTAGAAGGTTTTTGGGATTTCTAAGTGCAAGGGCAAAATTGTCACAATTGTAATGTTGAGCCCTAGTGGTCAATTCAGTAGCTTATGCTCTCGGGTTCTTTTTTACTTTGGCAAGGTGGTGCATAGGATTTTGTCCATTGAATGCTAATCATCTTTTCTTGATCAAGACTAGGAGATTGATCTAAGAGACATTAATTTTTATTTCTTTCTTTGATTTGATTAGCAACCATGAAATTACAAATTGTGGATATGTATCCTTACTCTTGCTTGTTAAAGGACACTTGAAAAATACAAATTGCCGTTTACTCATTTTTATTCACATTTGCTTTGCTTGCCCTGTTAATTGGTAGAGCACTCTTATGTGTGTTTTTATTTTTAATTTCTTTTTAATCTCCTTGATAATTATTAATTAACTACTTTAGCACAATTTATATTCATCATAATTACAATTAGTTGATATGGTAAAATGTTATAGGTATTACATTTAGGATCTGTTTGTTTCAACTGCTATAAATAGCAGTGAGTGGCTAGTAAGTAAAGGATTCGTTGTAAATATTAAATTTAGTATACTTCTTTTGTTTACAACATAATTTTTTTTTGCATTTTTTTATATAAATATTGACGAGATATAATAATAATAATAATAATAAATAATTATAATTTTATAATTTTCCTTCTTTTTTTTTATTTTCATTTTTCTCGAGTTAAGAAAAAATATATAAAAAAATTTTCTGGCTTTCATTCTCCCACTCTTTTCAATCTCACACAGACAGGAACTACACATACAGAGGCAGCAGGAGAGAGAATTTACAAAAAAAAGGATGGCAATGGTGTCATGGAATCTTGGACCATATAAGAAGGTGCGACATTCAAACATTTCCTGAGGTTTTCTTTTTCAATTTTGCACTTGTTCTGTCCCTCAAAATCCTCACTTCTTTTTTTTTTCCTGTTTCTTTTCCTTTTTAATTTGATATTACCCTATAATCTTGGCAGGCCTCAGTTCTCCATGTTTCTTGCAGAAAGAAAGAACGAGACAGAGATCATATTCACCCTTATAAAGTCATTGAAATTACCCCTCCACCCAAGAATCTTGGCATCTGTTGCTTTCCCCCAGTAAGTCTTAATCTTTACTAATCTTGAACTTCATGATGCTATATCTTCTGTTGAGGATCATTTTTGTCCCTGTTGGGTATTTACTGAATTGGGTCAATGATTGGATATGTAATAGCTAAAGCTCATTTCATTTTATTTGGATTGTTTTTAAGTACTAATTTTATATCTGGTGATGATTTTCTTTGTGGGTTTTTAATGATTGGACCTGTTTTGCATTGTTTAATATTATAAGATTATAATATTTCTGAATTAGAACAAACCCTTTAGAGGAAAATGGGAACAAATGTGGAAGGATCAAGTGTTTCTATCATTGTTTGCTTATCTATTGTATGGTTGTTTTTGGTGTGATATTTGTTTATCTGTAATGGATGCATCAACTTGCTGTAAATAATTTGGATATAAAAGCCTGGTTAAACAGAATCAGTGATTGCTTTAAAACCCAGACCAATATGGTTCGGGCAGGCATGGTTAGATGAAATGAATGAGGTAAAGAAGACAACGTTCAAGAGTTATTGTAGGGTAGATCGCTTTGGGAGGGACGGAAATTTTATGTAGTAGTGCTAAGGGAACTGTTCACATGGTTCTCCAAGAAAACTGATACTAAGCATACAAATGGACTAATATGTCATCATCGTTTGTTTATCAAAGAACGGAATGTTCTCTTTATTTGTTACCTACTACTTCTTCACTAATAGACTTTTTTGTTTAAAAAAAAATACCACTAAAACAGCAATATGCATCACTAGAAGAAATATTATGCAAAATAATGGGCTCCTGCTGGTGGAGAGGAAGGTCGTTTCAAACCCAGTACAACAATTTGACATCATAGTCCCAAAAACATGCCATCACATGAGCTACATTATTACACCACTTCACTAAACATACTTTCTCAACCCTCAGCTCTTGCATAGTTGTTGCATGAACATCAAATGGAGGATCTTGCACTTTATTGTCATCTAAATTGGTATTGATGAATTGCACCACAGCCTGGCAGTCAATTCCGCCTTTGCATATCAAAAGTGAGACTACTGAGCAAAATTCAGGCTGTCCCTTAATGCTTGTACCACCATTACTGTAGAAGTATACAAACAGCTCAAACCAGCTAGAAACTCCCCATTGCAATTCTTGACTGCCACTCCAACTGCACCTAATTTTGCCCGCCATTATATGCTCCATCTGTACTCAGTTTAAGAAAGCCAGAGAGAAGGTTCCCAATTCTCTCTCCGCTAATTTCTTGGCTTTAAGTAGTCACTGGAATCTTCTTCGCCTGATTTAAAGTTGAATGCCTCTTGATATTCCTGAAGACTCGATGAGCTTTAGTAATTATTTGAGTTGGATGCCAATGTATTTTTATTAAACACTACACTACATATCCATAGTCTGCATAATTGATCATCCTTTAGTTCTTTCCATCTTCCAAAAGCAGCAACAACCAAAACTGAAATGTTCCAGCAGGCGAATGAGTCATGAAATTGGAAAGTGGGGAGTGACTCTAGACTTCTTTAGCTAAAGGACACTCGACAAATAAATGATCAACTGTCTCTACATCATTAGCAGAACATGAAGAAGTTGTGTCAATTGTCATGTGTATATAAAATTCTTTTGCAGAAAGGCAGCCTGTAATTCAGGCTCTTCCACCAATGCCAATTTGTTGGTAGCTGTCAAATTGTAGGAGAGAGATACTTATGTTCATCTTAGGGCCTCACTCATTTTCACCTTCATAGGGTCCACTATACAAACTGCTGTTGTCAATAAAAACTAAGAAATTTTCATAATAATGCCCTCATAATTGCACTATAAAGGTAACGAAATGCCTTCCCAATAAGAAAAGACGAGACATAAAGATTGAATGACATATACCATGTGGAAAAAAAGAAAGTTGGAGGCTGCAACCGTTTCAAGTCTCCAATGTGCTTTTCACCTTGTTAACAATAAAAGACCTTTAAAGGTAAAGGAAAAAGAGGAGAAAAGGGATTGAGATGCTTGTTCTTTCTCCGCTATCCTGGATTCACAACTAGGGGCACCTTCCTAAATAGACATATGATTCTATAATTGAAGACATCACAACTTGTTGGATTAGAGTGGGGAAAAGTTTAAGACATTATTGTTTGTAGATAATATTAAAGTCTAAAGATATGGTTTCTGTAATTACTAAAGATATGTTGGTTTTATCCATGCTGATTTTAGGTACTTTTAAATATTTAGCTTGGGAGGAAGAGTTCTTGTAATTCCGAAAGACAATAAGAGAATACTAATGGTCCCCGTAAGGATCAAATTATGAAACAATCCTTTTTGTTCAATGAGTTGTAATTGTCAGATCTGCTTCCATGATTTTGCATTACAGAATAAAAAGTAGACCCTTCTCTTAAATTATTCATGCCACAAACAAAAAATTGGATAATCCATCTGTCATCTTATTTGTGTGTGTTTGTCTGTTCATTCAAATGGGTAGGTAGGCCCAACATAATTTGTTTAAATTTGGTAAAAAAAGGGTAAATCTATCTTATATGTATTATAGTATTCAAATTTTCTTACATGTATTTATGGTGTGCAATTGTATCTGTGTAGCAGAACCTGCAATGCAGGGAGAATGTGAATATCGAAGGCCAAGCATACACCATTTCCGCTGTAACTCATCGATACCAGCTCCGGAAGGGGAAGTACGAACCTAGTGAGAAGAGGCTAGATGTTTTATCTACAGGAAGATATATCTTGAACTTATATTTAGAAAATTTGGTAGAACAATCTTGAAATTTTACACCTTTTCTTGCCAATCCCTACATGTAATAGTGCCTTGATCACGTTCTAGCCATTTGATATGTTCTATTTTGAAAATTTGAGAGCTTTAGTATCCATATAGAGAAAACAAGAAAAATAGCTCCGAATTAGTACATATGCAGGGACTTAGCTCAATCATCATAACATGTACTATATTACCTTGAAATATATGCATTATCTTTGCTAACTATATTATTATTGATTACTACTTATTTTTTGTATTTATTAGGAATTTCAAATTGAATTTAGGAGGGTGTATTAGATTTAGAGTTTTTAAAATTTTTATGGATTTAAAAAGTCAATGTATTCAATTTAGATTTTTAAAAATTTTGTAAAAGTAAGGTGTATTTAATTAAGATTTTTAAATACTTTAAAAAAATTTGTAGAAATTAAGGGATATTTAATCAAAACTTTTATAAAGTTTTTAAAAATCTACGGGTATTCAAAAAATTATTGACTTTTAAAAAAATAAATTTTTAAAAATTTTGGATGACTTTTTATATGTTAGTATTAATAAAATCTCTTTAAAATTATCATTCACTCTTTAAAATTTTGAAAGATTTTGGATGACTTTTATTTCTTATATGTTCACCGGAGAAATTGAACCAAATCAAATCAAACTAAACCAAATGACTATTGCAAATAATAAATTCATTTTTTAAAATCATTTGTTTGAAAATATATATAGGCTGTATAATATTTTAAATATGTTTTATTTGTTTTTATTATTATATTATTTCATAACTCCCATTTTTATTAAATATTATGATTAATAATTTAAATTTTTATATAAGCAGATGTATAAATAAAAATATTGACTGGAAGACCAGTATAAAAATTAATTATAATAATAATTATTATTTATATAAAAATATAATAATTTTATATTTATATTTATTTACTTTTGTTTGAAAAATATTTATATATTTTTTTAAGTATAAAAAATAATAAAAAGTTATTTTTTTGATAATACACTATATAAAGTATGAGTTTTACTAATTATTATATATTAAAACTGAAATATAAAGAAAATTTTGACCCTCTTCATGCTTACTATTTGATTTATTTTTTATTATAATTTTTTAAAATTTTTACGTAATTTTAAGTATTTAAAAAATAATTAAAAATAAATATTTGGTAATTAATAAGGTATTTAATATTAGATTTTAAGATTTTTATCAATTTTTTATTTAATAATCTTATTTGAACAAATTTAATGAAGAATAAAAATACTTTTAATATATTATAATATAATTGTTTTGATTATATAGTATTTTTAATATATTATAATATAATTGTTTTGATTATATAATAGTTTTAATATATTATAATATAATTATTTTGATTATATTCTTCATAATTTTTTATTTCTTTTATTGAATATATTATAATTAATAATTTAAATTTTTATATTAATATATAAAGTTAAAAATAAAAATACTGAAAACGAGACCGAATAAAAATAATAATAATAATAATAATAATAATAAAATATATAATAACTTTATATTAATATACCTTTTTGTTGAAAATAATATTTATATATTTTTATTTTTTATAAGGCATGAAAATTAATAAAAAATATTTTTAATAATAAGTTGTGCAAAATGCATTGTTACGCACTAATATATATAACTGAAACATATATAAAGAAAAATAAAATTCTCCTTATATTTATTATTATTTTTTTTATAATTTTTATAAATTTAATATATTTAAAAATATTAAAAATAAATATTAGTTAATTAATAAGATATTTAATATGAAAACTTAAGGTTTTTTTTTATTTCTTTATATAAAATTAATTAATTTCGCATTGAAAATATTATTTTTTATTTTTTATTTTTTAAAAAATATTATTATTAGAAATAACAATCTACTGTTAGTATGAATCTAAATAAAAAATATTTATTTTCTGTAAATATCAAAATAGTTATTACAAATCAATAAAAATTTATTTATATCTACAAAATAAAAATTTTAAAAAATTATTTATAAAGTCATAAATTCTACAAAAAGCTAATAAAACTCTATAAAAATCATTCATTTAAAAAATTTATAAAAATCATTAATTCTCTTCATTTAATATTCAATCTTTCCCTATCCAATAATTGTTGGTTAGGAACTGCAAAATCTGTTCAAAATATAGTATGCACATTGCACAACTCTATCAGTTGTTTTACATGAAAGTTCAACAGTAGATTCAATAATTCAATAGCAGGTTTTTAATAATAAAATTAAATATCTTTTTATAACTAGACACTATATAAAAATATAATTAAATATATATATAAATATTATGAGATATAATAAAATTTTAAACTGACTATCATTTACTGTAATTCTTTTCATTTATTTAAGTTTTGGATCAATTTAATACGAAAAATTTATATTTAAGTATAATTATATGTATATATATAAAATTTTATAATTTTAATATGAAAAATTACTTAATAAATAGTAAATACATGTAAAAATATAAAAATTAAAATTTTATAATATAATGATTGAATCACTTGATTTGATTAAAAATTCTGTGATTTAATTATAGTTTAATGCGAGCAATTTGATTTTCCAATAAATTAATTTATTATTTTTCGTGAATCACAATTTAATATTTTTATTATACATGAATTGATGTGATTATGATAAAATAAAGATAAAATTGTTAACAAGTGTGCCAAAGGGATTTATTTTGTAAACTGTAGTGTTGAATGAACATAGACTATATTTAAAAAATTAATACACTAAATTATTTCATAATGAACTACGATGGGATAAACTTTAAAGTGTAATAATAAATATTAAATAAAAATTTAGAAAACAGTGTAGCTAATTTATGTGAGGAACTGAATGACATCGATTCGATTTGATGAATTTAAAAAATTATTATTAAATTAAATTATTTTTTTTTAAATTAAATCATTATTATAGCTAAATTATCAGTTTAAATTCATTTTAATTCGATTTGATCACTTTCGATTTATCGATTTTAAATTAAATATATTTTTTATAAATATTTATTATTTTATTATAATTAAAAAAAAAGATAAAATATCATTAATAAAAAATATTAAAAATAGTTCAATATATAATATAAAATTTATCTATTTTATTGATTAATATTTTAAAAATATATTTTTTTTAAGAATTATTTTTTTTCATTTATTTTTATTTAATTTTCATGAATAATTATTTTTAAAATTTTAAATTAATATTAAATTAAAAAAAATATGATTATATATAAAATTAAATTAAATATATTTAATTGTAATATAAATATAATTTCAACTTAATTTAATTTTAAATTAAAAAAATATTTAAATTATAAATTAAATTAAATTTTTAATTTATTTTATTTAAATTAAATAATTAAATAATTATCAATTTTAATTTAATCGGATGAATTTGATTTTCGTTATAACTGTCGGAAAGTATCCAATCGTACTCTAAATTATCATTGACGCCTAAAAGAGGATGATATGGCACATTGCACTCTGAAAAAGATAGTTCCAAAACATGGTCCCACAACTTTGGGGACATTGTCTCGGACCCATTTACCCAATCATTAAACGTGTCAAAAGTTAAACACTTTTAACCTCATCCTCCACTGGCCCCACTAGAAATCTCCCTCTTCTATAATTAACGGCTTCAATTGTTCAATTACATCACTAGATCTCGTTTTCACTGCCGTTTGATCAGAGTGGCAGATAATAAGACTCATTTACGACTAATGTCTGCCCTATAATCTCTATTGGGTCCCACAAAAACATGTTCCTTGACGGTGGGACCATCCAGCTCGACAGGTGGTCCCCACATGTCTTAATGGGACTAGTCTGGATGGGAGCGCCCATAGTGAAAATACAGTTTTGTCCTTGAAATGATTAATTAATTTTAATATTAATTAATAACACCTTTATTTTTTTATACGTTATTTAAAATTTTACATATATATTAAAATATTTATTAATTATATTTAAAATAATTTATTTAATTTTATATTTTTAATTTTAATTTAAAATTAAATTATTATATTTTAATTAAATGTTATAAAAATAAAATAGAAAAAAATAATAAATATTATTTTAAAAATTTAAAATAATAATTAAAAATAAGAATGAATGAATTTAAAAATAAAAATAAAAATAAAATAAACAGAGGGAGTGGTAGTTTAGAAAAGTAAGGGGCGTTTGCAAACAGACTAAACACTAACAGTTAATGATGAATCATTTGGCGGAGTGCGCTTAGGTAACTTCACTTTAAGCGCATTGTATTATCATGCGCCGGAAAAGACAGCCGGCCACGTGCTTTTGTTGCGGAGTTCACGTGCATGCATGTGAGACCTCCCCCCTTACTCGAATGAGGTTAATACTTAATTAAGAATAATAATAATAATAATAATATTGGTGGGGTTAATTAAACGGACCCCATGTGATTACTAATGATAATAATAAGAGGATTCAACACTAAACTACATGAAAATCTGAATCCTAAATATTTTGCTATTGCCAATGCAAATGCATATAGATAATCTAGTAATGGTTGCTTATTTATTTATTATGTGGAGGATGAGGCTTAATTTAATTACTAATTAATAACTATATGAAGAGATTATAAAAATAATTAAGTTTAGTGCTTATAAAGGAGAAAATGTAAATCATCTACAAATTTACTGCCCTAAATACTAAAAGCAATTTTGCTCCCAATTGAGAGACAAAGCTTTGATAAGTTATACAATAATGATGACATTTGTAGAAGTTTAACAATTTTGCTCTCAACCTAATTTATTATTCTAATTATGATTTTTTATTGAGTAAATCTATCCACTTTTTTAAAAATTAATCACTTAATTTTGATTTCATCTAACATTTTAGTTATTTCATATATTTTATATATTTTTCAATCAAATTATATAAAATGACTAAAATACTCCGTATTTTATTTTAAATTTTCCAACTCTATAAACAATTTAATTGCACAAATATGAATATAACATAAGAAAGAAACAAAAATTATAAAATAATTAATTACATAAAATTTGGATTAGTTTAAAAAAAAAAATCATAGAGAGAGTGAAAAAAAAAAGTTATATTAGATTGAAAAAGATAGCAAGCGGATGTGGCTGAAATCGATCATGAAGCGGCGGCGGCACCATCACTTGCAGCGGAAGCAGCAACGGCAACAGCAGCAGCACAGCCTGACAAGGACCGGATTGACGGACGGCGAACGGAGGACCTCGTTTGAAACTGACTAAATGGGATTAAATTGGAAGTTCTTGTTTTACATTTTCAGTCTATTGATTCGATTCTTGAGTTGTGTTTCTTTAGTTTTATGGGATTGGATTCTTGAATTTGTTTTTTTTTTTTTTTAGTTTTATGGGATTAAATGAAAGAAATTGTTCTGGTGGGTATATATAAAGGTCAGAGTAATTGGGATGGTGTTGATTTTACAATAAAATAGTTATATTTCTTTTCAAGCAATGCCTAGTGTAGTTAATGCATGGAGTTGCTATTTACTATTTAAAACTCGAAAGCAAGAGCAGGGGATTGCCCATGAAGTGCATTGTTCAAGAGAAAGGAGTATAGGGCTGCATAGAAAATAATTGAAGAGGTACTGGAAGTGTAGACTTCATGCCGAAAATTACCTCTACAGAGACCAAGAACAACACAAGATCCATGAAGATATGAATGAATTAATGGCGATGCGAGTACTGTAAAAAAAATGTTTTATGAGGAGAAATATCTTGATAACCATTTTGCTAACAGACACTATGATTTACTGAATGTGGTAAGTTTCATTGTATTTTTTTTTTTATTGGTACAACAAAGTAACTTGCATTATGATTTGGCATTCCTTTTGGTTAACTTTTGCTCGGGGTGAAGGATCAGCCATGGCAGTAGGTAATCGAACGCCTATGATGGATGAGCTTCTTCGTTTCTGTACAATCAGATCCAAATTGGTCGAAATTGGAGAGTATTTTGGATATAATTTATTATTATTATTATTATTATTTTAATGGAACACATAAAAAATAGAGAGAAGAATTAAAGTGTTAAATGAAATCAGAATTAAAATGTGAATTAGTTAATTTCTTAAAATATAAAAATTAATTAATTAATTATGTCAAATTTCTATTACGAAATCATAATTTATTACTCTTTTTATTCTTTTATATATATCAATTTAAATAGGGAGAATTTTTTTTTTATAAGTCATTTTCAGATTTTAATATTATATTTATTATTTTCTTCAAATTTTACTTATAATTAAGAATTAAATTTATATTTTCAACCAGTTTTATAATTAATGAAGTCATATAACAAATAAGACTATATTAGTAATTTTATATTAAAATTAAGACATAATAATTAATTTATTAATTTTTATATTTTCCTCTAAAGCTACTTATATGAAAGAATAGAAGGAGTATTATTTATTTCATGTGACTGTTAAATTAATCGTTTAAAGGAAAACTTTTACTAATATTAAATGTAGAGATTTATCTCATACACTGGAGATATTTTAATTTGCGTAATTTTTTTATATTTCTTTTAATAAAATTTGCTTCACATGGTATAATATAATTTCAGAATCAAAATTTATGTCTAATTATTTGGACCAACCAAAATTTATTTCATTGTTTTTTTCTCTTTTATGAAAAAAATTGACATGTAATCACCACAAAGAATTATCAAAAACTCCACTTAATGCTATATTAGACCCAATAATGAAGTTTCCTTTTTTCTTAAGTGATGAAATAAAAATAATAAAGAATTGGTTGAAAAAGATAGAAACCAATAATATCAAAAATGAAGGGAAAATAAAACAAAATAATAAAAGAGCCATTTAGTAAAGAGCCATTTAGTAAATAGCCATAAATGGTGGGGGCAATGACTGAGGTGGCCCAATCTATGTCCAATCAATTAGTGAAGAAATTTAGAAAAAATAATAATTTCCTAAATAGATAATCAACTAAATCTTATGATCCTCAAATTTATTATATATATAAAAATTTTGAATCTTTTTTTTAATCACCATTTGTTTATCTTATTTTGAATTTTTTTAAATTTTTTTATATAATTTAAGTATTTATAAAAATATATATTTAATATTAAATATGCTATTTAATATGAAAGTTCAAGATTTTTTGAATTTTATTATATAATTTTTTTATTTCAACAAATTAAATGAAAAATAAAAAATTATAATATAAAAAAATAAAAATTAAGTAAGATAATATAATACTATATTATAATATAATTATTTTTATTATATTCTTTCATAATTGTTTTATTAAATATATGTGATTGATAATTTAAAATTTTTATTTTAATATATAAATATAAAAATAAAAATATTAATAGAGAGGATGACTTAAAAATTAATTAAAAATATTTTTAATAATAAATTACTCGAATAAAATAATACATAGCACATTCTAAAATATTGTTATCAAAATCGGATTGAATTAATCTGTCGAGTCGAAAAATTAAGAATAAACCAAGAATTTATCCGGTCAATTTTCATTTATCCGTCCTATAAAAATTAATTAAAAAACTTATGAACAAACCGGTTAATTGGTGAACTAATCGAATCGAATTAATTTTTTTTTTAAATTTTTGATCAAAACCACCGTTTTGAGTTAAAAGAAATTAAGAGAATTTTAGTAATTTCGTTTTAATTTTAATCAATACCAAAACTTACTCGACGTCAAAATTATGACCCTATTGCATGAATAGATATTTGAGCAAGTAAATGTTCATAACTTATTATATATAACTTTTGATTTAATGTGATTAAACTAACATCATAAAAAATATAATTTTATATAAATTTTTGATTTATTTACAATTATATTATATTTATTTTCATCATATATATAATAAATATCAAATTATATATATATATATATATATATATATATATATATATATATATATATATATATATATATATATATATATGTGTGTATATCGAATTTTTACAATTTAACCGATTGAATTCCGATCGAATATATGACCCTTTGCTTTTTACCGATTCTTTAACTGATCCAATTATAAAAATATTATCCTAAAATCATAAATATATAAAATTTAATATATATAATTTATCTGAATTTATAACTCTATATAATTAGTGCACCAACCAAATAATTTTCTATGTCAAATATAAAAATTTTGAAGAAAAAAAGTTAGAGAGGAAAAAATAATTAATGCAAAAATAAAATTTAAGCTTATTATTATTCTTATCTAAATCTTTGCTTGTGAAGTGGGCTTTGATTTTCTCTGATTACTAAATGAATATATTTAATATTTGATTCATAAAACGACGAAAAAATTAACAGGAATTGAATAAAAAATTAAAATAGAAAAAAAAATCATTTATAATTATTCTCTTTTCTTCCTTTCTTGGTTCTTTCTTTCTTTCTTTGTTGTTTGGATCGGATCTGAAGAAGCACCAAAAATTCAGGGTGGAAACGGAAAGGCCACATAATAACAAACAACAACACCTTCACAAAGTTATTTCACTTTTCTTTCTTTGTGAGGTGTGGTTTTTGGCCTTTTGGGTATTTCTCTGACTCTGTTTATGACTCATTTTACTAATTAATTGGTTCTGTTCTCAGTTATGCAAGTTGGCTTCCTCTGCATTTTCTTCTTTCTTGTTTGATCAGGTATTTAGTTCTTTTGCTTCTTTTTTTTAATGGGCATCTTCTAATTTGCTTTGTTTTTACTTTTCTAATTAGTTGCTTTAAGAGCAGTTAACAAAAGAAACTTGCTTTTATTAGAATTCTTACTTAGCTTGGTTCAACATTTGTCTTCTTCTTCATCTTTTTTTTTTTTTATTTATATGAATAATTTGATCATTTCGCTTTCTAGAAGAAGTTTTTTTGGATGCTGAACAGGAAGTCGATTATATTATTCCTTTGAGCAATTGGGTTATTGAGGAATAAATTGTTTATGGTTGTTTTTGACTGGGGGAAGCAATGCAAATTTTTGGATTTTTATGGATTTGAGAAATCCTAGTCTTTTCAATACTTAGAAGGGTGGATTTTGGCATTTAGTTAATTGCATATGACGTAATGCTTCATATATATATATATATATATATATATCTATATATATGAAGCATTACGTCATATGCCATTAACTCAATGCCAAAATCCACCCGTCGAAGTATGGAAAAGACTAGGATTGCTCATATCGAGACAAATCCCAAAATTTGCAGTGCGTCGCCCCG
>CANXYC010025517.1:0-20559 GCA_948193065.1 Aleurites moluccanus
TTAGGGTACACTTTAGCGGATTTTATGAAATTGCTAAGGATCTTAATGAATTAACATTGATTCGGTGATCACGAGAGTAGACACTTGCATTAATGTTAATATTTGGATTTTTGCTCGAGAGAGACTAATTCATAATTTAGAGTAATCAATCCATCAAACACTTTAGTTTTGAAATTATTATTGAGTCAATCAACCGGGTAAATTCAATTAACGGAATCTAAATTCTAGATCGTTTTCTTTAATATCTTAAATTTCCAAGGTGAGATTTCTTATTTATTTAATTTTGCTTTAAAAATTCATTCAAGCCAAATTAATTTCTTTCCAATTAATAAAGATAATATAAATTTCGGTAATTGACAATGTCTCTCTGTGGGACGATACTCTACTCACTCTATTACTTGCTAAAGCGATTTGTGCACTTGCAAAAAGCCCGAACATTGGGAGAGTTTTGTCCATTTGTAGGTGTTGAGATATAAAAATATTTTACATTAGTGGATTACAAAAATAAATACCAATATATAACCAAATAAAAAACCTTATCATATTTGTTTGATTCAAGTTTTTATAATTAAAATGATTCAACAAAAAATATTTCAAATAACTAACTTTTTCCAAATTATCCAAATTGCCCCTCTAATTAATTTTTCATGATATTAGAACGAATTTCTATCCTGGTATATCAAGTTACAAAATTACATGCATGCTGATAACCTATCCAACTACCAGATTAAATACCTATGAGCTGGTAACTCATCCAATTACTAGATTGAATACCATAATATTAGTGAGCTGGTAACTCTATTAAACTACTAAAATTGAATACCAAATTACTAGTGGGTTAGTAACTCATCAAACCATCAGAATATCAATCTATCATAATATCAATAACTACTTGAATTACCAAGTGGCAACTGGACCATACCAGTTACTACTTGAGTGAGGAGTGTTAAGATATAAAAATATCTTACATTGGTGGATTGTAAAAATAAATTTTAATATATAACCAAATAGAGAACTTTATCATATTAACTTGATTCAAACTTTTGTAGTTAAAATAATTTAATAAAAAATATTAAAAATAACTCACTCTCTCCAAATTATCCAAATTATCCAAATTATCTCTCTAATAAATTTCTTCATTGTGTTAAGATAATCCAACATTAATTGAGAATAAAAATATAAGGACTTAATATAAGGTGAGGGGCTATCACCTAATTGGCTAGTTCTAACTTTTTATTAATGATAACGTCCAATATTCCAATATGTGTTATATGTGTTTATGTGTTTAATACTCTTCATTCATATAAAAATTAAAAATTTAATATAGTATCAAAACAGGTTTGACTTGGTTTATTGATTTTCTGATCTGAATGTCAAATTCTAGCGGGTTTGATGGTTGCAACTGCGTTTCAAATGTTTAGTTTAAGCGACAATTGGATATTCATTCTCAATTATCACTTGATGGATAATATTAAGATAATTTCATATTGATTGAAAATAAAATATAATAGTTTAATATATAATGATGAGCTATCACTTAATTGACTAATTCTAGATTTTTAATAATGATAACACTCAATATTTTAATATGTATTGTGTGTTTGTGTGTTTAATACTTTTCATTTATATAAAAATTAAAAATTTAATAATATATTTAAATTAAAAATTTAATAATATGTTCCATCTGACTCGAATATAATATCAATCAATTTAGAAAAAAAAAAAAAACATGAGAAACGATTTAGAAACGTACGTGCCTATATAGTGCATGACATTTTTGCATCATTATATGAGAATTACTAATACTTTTTCAATTAATGGGAACCTTTCATAAGTGTAATTATTATGAATTCATGGGGTCAACAACGAGAAATTAATTTGTTCAACGACGGAGGCATGAAATTAAACATATTTGGTAAAGTTTTTATGATATGATAATTAAATATATAACCCAATAAAAAAGTATTATAAAATAATTAAATTTCTTGTTGGAGTTGGTGAGATTTATTCATGGAAGTGTTAAATTCTCTTTATGGCCTTTACTTCTCAAAGCTAAAATTGTTAGCTATGCCGTTAAGTTCGTTTGATGGTCCATTTATAACCAGACGTTTAAAATTGAAATGATTATTGTAACATTATTGAAAAATATTATTATTTGACTTGTAATTTAGAAATTAATTATAATATAACATAATCTATATATTCAATGCTTAATAGCATGAATAGTAAGGAGTTTGATCTCTCTAAATAAAATATTGAATTCGAATATTATGAATACAAATTAGTTATTAAAAGAGTTTTATCTATTTGTATATTTTTTTTACTTGAATTTGGATTAATCGATGCCTAATATAATTACCGATTTTGGAGCGTAAAGAAAAAGTTAAAAATTTAAAAATAAAAACAAAAAAATTCATATAAAATTTAAATTTTAAATTAAGAATTGAAGTTCACATTCTCACTTATATTTATGATAGTTGTTGTTAAAATGTCTTATAATTTATATGACCAACCTAATAGTATTACAGAGTGGATAATTTTAAGTTTAAAAATCTTATTGGATCTTAATTAATTAATTAATTAAAAGTATTTATTAATTAATAAACATAAAATGAATTGATTTTGTGGCCATTAACGTAAGAATTGTGACTGATAAAACCTAAGCATTAAGCAAGTAGGACAAAAAGCTTTCCCCCACATTAACCACTGATATAGGTAATAAATTATTTCAAATAACAAAGTGTGGGTGCCTTTCATGGAAATAATTGAAAGAGAGGGATTTTTGACAGATCCTAATATTGACTGATAAACCTTAAATAGAAATATACATCAATTTTTCTATTTCAACTGATGTTTCCAGAAACATCAGTTGCTAGACCACGTGGTAAAACTTGAATCCATCTCCAAAACCTGTCCATTTCTCTTTTAGTAAGGAATGTAGACTTCTCAACAATTTACAGTGTCAGGGTATTACAAGTTATTATAAGTTTAGAAAACAAGTGTAATTTTATGATTTTATATTGAAATTTTTTTTGGTAAATTTGTTTTTAATTGGTATTCGACTTCAATGCCACTAAATCAAAGAGTCGTTAATTGAAAAGAGCAAATTTATGAGTTAGTAAAATTTAAATTTATTAAAATAAAAAATCATATATATATAGAAAGAGGTTGAATTTGAAGACAGCTCACACTAACACAAAGGTGGAAATAAGATTCCTCAAACAAGCGTAGAGTAAAAGGGATTGTGGTGGGGAGAAGTTAGTTTAAGCATCAATTCTTGCAATATACAACATGATGTTTACTTTGTAGCCTCTTGCTGTTGGACTATTTCTTTTTCTTAAGGTTAAATTGACTTTTTATTTTAATTTGCGTCAATGATTTCCTTCAACAAAACCACATTCAACATAAAATCGTTAACTAGGTCATCATATACTTGCCAAACCTTACAATTTTAAAATCCAAAATGTATTATTAAATATGATTTTTTTGAAGTACACGTAGTTAATTTATAACTTGTAAAGGCAAGCAAAGCAATAACTCTAGACACTTCCATACATTTAATGTCATCCATCCAATTTCATGAAATTACAATTTAGACGAAGATGTATGATTTTTTTTTATTTTTTATTTTCGTGTAAAGGTGTATGCTAAATGCATATTTTATTTTTGTTATCTTAAATTAGTGTTTTAATTTATTTAAATTAAATATGATATTTAATTATCCTCATCTATATGTAACATATTTGTTGTTTCCTTACTTATAGCTAGAAACTCCCACTTCCTTAAATCAACATTATTCACATACTTGTTTACTAGATAAAAAGCTTTAGATACTAACTACATTAATCATGTTGGGGCTGCCCTTTTTCCTTTTTTCTTTTTTAAATTTATTTTCATTTCCTCTAAACAATACCATCCACATAAATCTATAGTGATGGATTTTTTGTTTATTTATTTAGACCTGAGTCTGAGATAGTTTCTTAGACCTGTAAAATGAATACTATGAATCAAAGTGTCAAGTTTGAACTTGACAAGACCTCTCTGATACTTAATTTAGTGGCCTGATTCCTTAGTATTCTCAAGGAAAAGTATGATCAATCTTAAGAAAATGTGTTTTCTAGTGAGAGAAAGTTTACATGCATGAGTGAAATTTTCCTTTTATTATGGCTCAACCGTATGGTGGATGGGAATAGGCAGACAAGTGACAGCCTCTTACTGGCAAATAGGAGAGATGTCTAAATCGCTAGGATATGCAATATTTCTTATGTCAGTCTTCTGACACCATGCATATACTTGAGTATTATAGATAAGTGACATCTTTAACATGTCATGTCTAGTTCCTTATTTTGATACAAGTCATTTTTTTAGGGTGAAGACACTATTAGAGTTTATTGTCTAGAAAGAGAGATGCTCATATTTGACTTCTGGAGGATTTTTTTGAGATTCGACCTTTGAAGGCTGCTCGAGATGCTGCTAGTGTGGGGCGGTAGATCAAGATCAGAGCCTTTATCAAGGAGCTCAAACTCGGAGGAGCTCGAGTTCAAAGGTGCTTTATGTAAATAACATCTCTAATCCTGAGCCTTAGAGTGCTATCCTCTTTGCTCCTTTATTACCCTAGTCTGAGCCTATAAGGCTCATTCATCTAGGTTTGGATTTGAGAAGCATGAGGCCCAATCTTAGACCTGCATATTTATTCCTCATTAGAGGCCCTCACTTTCTAATTTGATATGAGCATATCGAGGAGTAGGCTACGAAAATAGACAAATGATCTTATGATAAGATTTATCTACACTACATATTAAGGAGCCAAATTGAGTGTCGATATAGGAGCGAGCTGTAGAGCTTGATATGGAGGCAACCGGATGCTCGAAAGGAAAGGCGAGCTTAAAAGCTCGATATGGAGGTAACATAATGCTTAAAAGGAAAGGCGGGCTTAAGAGCTCGACATGAAGACAACTGGGTACTTGAATAGAAAGACAAGTTGGATGCCTTAATAAAGATGCGAGCGGAGAAGCTCAATTGAGACAGTCGAATGCACGAATAGAAAAACAAGCTTAGGAACTCGATGTCGAGGTAGTAAAATGCTTGAAATAATATGCAAAGCTTGGTAATAGAGGATGAGCCATAACTAGAGGCTTATATATAAAGCATGTAGATGATCATGGTATGAGTGTGTTGAGATTTAGTGATTTAATCAAACGATTTTGAAGTATTATGTTACCTAATTTTTAGGGATCTGATTTTGTAATTATAAGGATTTGATTCCTATTGTATAAGCTGTAAATATTCCTATTGTGGAGTTGTAATATTTTTTCCTTTTTAGGGTGTATTTTTGTTTATAAAAGGAAGAGTCTTTTGTCTTCCTAATTAATGAAAAACATAATCTTTTCATCACTTTGTTTTCATAGTATCAGAGCCAACATAATTGGCCCTCTTTTTACGTTCTTTTCTAGCCTCCTTTTTTTTTTTTTTTTTTTCTGGTCTCTAGTCTTTACTGCTACCTATCACCATGTCAGAAAACTCAAAATCAACCTCAGCTTCTATTGTCACTAATTCAAACCCTTCTAAATTGCCAACTGAATCACATCATTCTGTTCAAATCACTACTATCCGCCTTAATGGGAACAATTTTCTCAAGTAGTCACAGTCTGTTAGGATGTATATTAGAGGGAGAGGAAAAATTGGATATTTAATTGGTGAGGTTATTGAACCAAGAAAAACATATCTGACCTATACTACATGGGATGCTGAATACTCCATGATAATAGCATGGTTAATAAATATTCCTAAATATCTCTGGGGATATGCAATCTTAACAAGTTGTTATTTGATTATTAGTTGCCTACAAGGATTTTGAACTATGAAACTCCTTTACAAATCCTTAATTTTTTTTCCTTACACACGTTTAACCACTAATCTTCCTTTCAAAATTTTTGGTTGCACGGTGTCTGTCCATGTTCCATCTCATCTTTGGTCCAAATTAGATCAACTTACTAAAAAATATATTTTCTTAGGATATTCTTCTAATAAAAAAGGCTACAAATGTTTTAACCCAATCACTAAACAATTGCATATTAGTATGGATGTCCAATTTCTTGATAAAATTCCATTTTATAATAACACTACTCTTCAGGGGTAGAATTCGAATGAAGATCAATTTTGGAAACAAACAAAACCAAAACCAACAATATTTTTTTTCAGAAATAAATGATCATAAAATAGATACTTTAACTAGCGAAAATGGGGATCTATCTTTGCCAAGTAAAACAATGTCACAAACAGGGGGAAAAAGCCTACCACCTTTGTCTACTGAGCTTCATGTTTATTCTAGGTGAAAGTTTGATCATAATACTGAGAATCTTTCAGTCAATCTTGAGCATGGCCAATCAACAACTCCTAGTTGGCCAAATCAAGGTAATATTCCTATAAATCCTACTTCCTTACCTTTTTTTGATCTTGATGTTCCTATTGCTATTTATAAAGGAGTTAGGAATTGTACCAAACTTCCTATTATAAAATATCAATCCTATCAAAGACTCTCTGAAAATTATAAAGTTTTCACACTAAATATTTCTCACCTGTTCATACCTAGAACTAAACATAAAGCACTAGGACACTTGGAGTGGAAGTCAGTAGTATATAAAGAAATGAAAGCATTTCAAAAAAAATAAAACATGGGTAATTGTTGATCTACCTAGAGAGAAAAAGACAGTAGGATGCAAATGGGTTTTCACAGTCAAATGTAAGCCTGATGGGAGAATTGAGAGATACAAAGCAAGATTGGTTGCTAAGGGCTTCACACAAACCTATAGAATTGACTATCAAGAGAACTTTGCACCTGTTGCAAAGCTCAATTCCATTTATATATTACTTTCTCTTGCAATATACTTTAATTGGCTCTAACATCAATTAGATGTAAAGAACGCTTTCTTAAATGGCGATTTGAAGGAAGAAGTGTTTATGGACTTACCACTGAGTTTTGAAGAAAAATTTGGAGAAAAAAAAGTCTGCAAATTAAAAAAGTCATTGTTTGGTCTTAAGCAATCTCCTAGGGTCTGGTTTGATAGATTTGGGAAGGTTATCAAAACTCAAGGATATGTTCAAAGTCAAGCTGATCATATAATGTTCTACAAACACTCAAAAGAACGGAAATTAGTTATGTTAATAGTTTACGTGCATGACATCATTCTTACTAGAGATTATTTATTTGAGCTTGATACATTGAAGGAAGCCTTAGCTTATGAATTTGAAATTAAAGACTTGGGTCCTCTAAAATACTTTCTTGGAATGGAATTTGCTAGATCCAAGAATGGCATCCTTGTCTCTCAAAGAAAATATATCCTTGATTTATTAAGGGAAATTGGTTTACATATTAGAAACTCCTATAGAGCCTAATCTAAAACTCCAACTTGCAAGTCCGAAAGAGGTAATTAACAAGGAGAGATACCAAAGGTTAGTTGGGCGACTAATTTATCTATCACATACATATCCTGATATTGCATTTACTGTAAGCATGGTGAGTCAATTCATGCACTCACCTAATCAAGGATATTTCGATGTTGTTTATAGAATTCTAAGGTACCTAAACAGGACTCCAGGAAAATGAATTATGTATGAAAATAGAGGACATCTCCAAGTCGATGTGTTTACTAATGCTGATTGGATAGAGAGTGTAATGGATAAAAGATCAACTTCTGGATATTGTACCTTTGTGGGAGGAAATCTTGTGACTTGGCGCAGTAAAAAACAAAATGTGATGGCTAGAAGTAGTGTTGAAGTAGAGTTTAGAGCAGCGGCACAAGGTATATGTGAAGCTTTGTGGATCAAACAATTACTTGAGCAATTTAAAGTTGTTAATCCCTTACCAATGAAAGTTTTCTGTGATAATAATGCTGCTATTGCTATCACACATAATCCAGTGTTCCATGATAGAATTAAGCACATTGAAATTGACAAACATTTTATCAAGGAAAAACTAGAAAATGGATTGAATGTTATGCCTTACATTCCTACGTTTGAACAAGTAGAAGATATACTCACAAAAGGCTTAACATAGAAGCAGTTTGACAGATTGGTAAGCAAGCTAGCCACGAATGACATTTTCTAGCCAACTTGAGGGGGAATGTTGAGATTTAGTGATTTAATCAAAGGATTTTGAAGTATTATGTTACCTGAATTTTGGAATCTGATTTGGTAATTACAGAGATCTGATTCCTATTGTATTAACTGTAAACATTCCTATTGTACAGCTGTAATATTTTTTCCTTTTTAGGGTATATTTTTGTCTATAAAGGGAGGAGTCTTTTGTCTTCCTAATTAATGAAAAACATAATCTTTTCATCACTTTGTTTTCGACCATGTTATGGTGTGGTCTTATGGTTTTCAATGGCTTTAAGTCTTTGCCATCATTATTATATGGATTCGTGGATTCCAAATAACTTCATGATTATCCCTCCTTAGATGTCTTCACATAAGACATTTTGTAGATCAAGGTCTTAGGATGATGTGCCTTATTGATAGAGGACTTCAGAAATCCACCTCGTATAAAGATTTTCAAATAATATGCCTTACCTGTAGTGGACTTTATATGATATGCCTCACGGTCTTTCGACTAGAGTTCCCTACGTCTTTGGGTGTTTTGCTATGATAAGGACTTTGTGCCTCATGGTCTTTCAACTATAGTTTACTAGATCTTTAAATAATAATATTGCTCGTTGATAAAGGATTTTAGAATTCCACTTCACCTAGATGTCTTCAAATAATATGCCTCATCAATAGAGAACTCTAGATAATATGTCTCATCAAGAGATGTCTTTAGATCTGCCTTGCATAAAGGTCTTCAGATTATTTGCCTAATCAAGAGGATTTTAGAAATCCACCTCGCTTAGAAGTCTTTGCTTAATATGCCTCGTCAAGAGAGGATTTTAGGTAATGTGCCTCATCAATTGTTATCTTTAGATCTGCCTCACATAGAGATCTTCAATGATTTGCCTTATAAATAAAGGACTTTAAAAATTCACCTCGTATAGAGGTCTTTAGTGTCTCGTGGTTTTTGTCTAGTCGAACTAGGTTTTTAGTACCTCACGGACTTTTACCTAATCAAATTAGGTCTTTGATGCCTCGAGACTTTTGTCTAGCTAAACTAGGTTTTTGGTACCTCGCGGACTTTTGCCTAGCCAAAGTAGGTTTTTGTGTGCTTTGCTTTAGTAAGGTCATTGGATGATATGCCTCATCGATAGAAGACTTTACAATCCACCTCACCTGGAGGTCTTTATATAATGTGTCTCACTTAAAAGTCTTAAATAATAAAATATGTCTAACTGATTAAAGACTTAAAATTCTCCTCCCCTGGAGATCTTCGGTTTATACTCCTTTGGGAGATTGGCCTTTCTTGTGATCAAGCTTACACTTTAGTGAGGATATTAAATTTTTCTCCCCTATGGATTTTACTTTTGCTTTATCAAACAAATTTCTTTTCCTAACTTGGGAGAAATTCATGTCTTTTTTATTGATGTTCACTACAATACATTTTCATGTGTTGGCTTGTTCACCTTCTAATGTTACGAGCTTGCAAGTTGCCGGCCTTATCACGGTCTTGACTTGGAATGGGCATTCCCATGTTAATTTAAGCTCCTATGTTTGACTTTTTTCTTTTTCTCTTCTTTGTTTTCAATTTCTTTGTCTTTGTCCTTTATTTTCCTTTTTTCCATTTCATCCATCTATTTTTTTCTATGCATTTTTCAAATTTTGAGGTGTATATCTATAAAGGGCTTTGAAATAGTCATGGTTGGTGGTCCCATTTTGGAGCGCTTTGACTGCTCTGGTTTGATCTAAGCTCATGATTTTCAATGCCTATAATTGAACCTGGCTATATAGTCTCTTAGTGAATTGCTTTCCCTCTAGGTCACTTTTTTAAGAGATTTTGTCCTCTTTTTCTATTGGAATTCCTGAGTCAAATCTCTTTATGAATAATTTTATGAACTAGGAGAAGGATGAACGCTCTCTCTAGTAAGCCATCGAATCACCTTGTTGTAGCTCCTTCTAGGGTTCCTTGAAAGATCATGTATAACATGACATTATTAGTTGTCCGGAGCTTGACAACGTGCTTATAATCTATGACATGGACTCTCAGGTATGCTTTTCCATCATATTTCTTCATTATAGGTTGCTTGAACTTGTCCGACATTCGATGCTCTTGAATCTCATTGATAACAAGTGATTTGAAAGCTAAGGACAATCTTTTGTTATGCTCCCTTCCTAACTTTGTTTCCCCTTGATTTCCTCCAAAAATCTTTTTACTTTTACTTTGATACCATGGGGCTCATGTCTACTCGATGCCTCTTATTTTCTATAGGCTCGTCTGGAAGGTGAGCCTCATATTGACTATTATCATCCCTTCTGGTTGATCTCCTTCTAGGCTATTCATCAACATATGCCATTTCTTCCCTTCTATCCTCTCTCGTAACATGCCTATCTCTGCTTCTACAGTTGTGCCTTCTTGTATTGCCACATATTTTCCATTTAACTCCTTTTTTGTACTTTGACATATTTGCTCGTTTTCCTTTTTTCCATCATTTCTTTTTTCTTTGGCTATTTTCTGCTCCTCTGCTACCCTCATCACTCCTTCAAGAAGGTGTATTGCCACTTCTTTTTGAAGGGTGACCTCACTCTATTTTGATATCTTCCTTACTAGTTCCTATTAAATTCCCTTCTACTTCATCGTTCTACTCGATTTACCCCATCTTAGGCTTTTCATCAAAAGTGAGACATTTTGTTGCACCTTAAGGTATGATTTCAAGTGCTATAGTTATATTACGGGCATGATGAGTTTACTTGTGAGCTAACGCTAATAGTGTTTGGTAGTGTTGCTAAGTTGAACAACTGTATAAGTAAGGAATTGAATGTCAATGGAGCTTTTAACTGGGTGTCAGATTAGAAACTAAGAATGGATTTATAATTTTAGAGCCTTGGGTATTTCTAATCAGGATGACATGGTCTTTTAAGATTGAAGTTTCCCCCTTGTGGTGGTTGAATTGAGAAAAGTAGGTCTATTAGTTAAGGATTTTTTGGAGAATCTCGTTGGGTTTTTATGTAAATGGATTTATTAAGGTCTAAGAGAAATTTTTTTTAAAAGATAAAGAGATTCAATGATTAAACTAGACATTTTTCACAAACGATGCCATTTGATGATCCTGAATATGATACAAAGATCTTTAAAGAAAAGTGATGGATTTTTTTTGTTTAGGTGTATACCTGAGACAACTTCTTGGACCTACAACATGAACAACAAACATCAAGTTCCAAACCTAGACTTTCCAAGACCTCTCCTATGCCTAAGTCAATGGCTTGATCTCTTTGGGTTCTCAAGGAAGAAGATGATCAATTTTGACAGAATGTATTTTCTAATGAGAGAAAGCTTACTTGCTTGAGTGAATAATCTTTCTTTTTATTGTGGCTCAACTGGGCCAATGGATGGGAATAAGCGGACAAGTAGCAACTTCCTACTGGCGGAGAGGAAAGGTGTTTGAATCAATATGATAGACAACCTTTCTTACATCAATCTTATTATTAAGGTGATTAGATAATCTCAGGTTTTGGTAATTATCTTACGTATATTCTAGTATTTATCTTATGTATATTTAGGTTACTAGAGTCTTATTGTTATTCAAGTTGTGTTGACTATCTATATTTGTAAACCTAACTTTTGTAATCATTGACACAGTGAAATATATATAAAAAAAAAATACTCTTTTATATTTTCTTAACATTTATGACATCATGCATATACTTGAGTATTGTAGAGAGTTATTCTCACATAAGTCATCTTTCTTCAAGTTTAAGGAGCTATTAGAGCTCTTCATTTGGGAAAAACCCAAAGAACTGTTGTATTTGACCTCTTAAAGATCTTTATGAGGCTCGATCTCTAGAGGATATTTATGAGATTCGACGTTTGAAGCATCTTTGTGAGGCTCAATTTCTGAAAGATCTATGTGAGGCTCGACCTTTAGAGGTTGCTTGAGGTACTACCAATATAGGGTGATGGATCAAGCTCAGAGCCCTTATCAAGGAGCCCGAACTTGAAGGAGCATGAGTTCGAAAGTGCTATGTGTAAATAACGTCTATGATCCTAGGCCTTAAGGTGTTACTCTCAAGCTACAATCTTTTTGGGCCTTTATTATCCCAGTCCAAACTAGGGCTACAATCGAGTCTAGCCGAGTTGAGTTTTAGCTTGCTCAGACTCAGCTTGTTATGTTTTTTTTTCCGAGCTCGAGCTCGAGCTTCAAATAGAGCAAAAAATCATGTTCAAACTAGAGTTTATTTATTAAACGAGCTCGAGTCTATCTTGAGTTGGCTTATCAAATGCTTGTTTGTAAATTATAATAGAGCTCAACTCGAGCTCAGCTCATTAAATTATAATTGAGTTGAGCTTGAGTTCAAGATCGACTCATTTATAGCTCGTTTATAACTAAATATTCATTTCTAATAAAATACCTATAGTGAAAAATAATTAAAATTAACATAAAAGTAAAAACATTCAATTAATAAATAAAAAAAAATACAATCATAAAATTGAGTATTACATGTATTTTAAAAATATTGATTAATAAAAAATATATTTTTGAAGATTAAAATATTAGATTATATTAATGCTAACAAAATCTTAATCTAAAAACTCTATAAATATTATAGAAATATAATTATAATTATATAATATTTATTTAAGAGTTGCAAATATAAGAAAATTAAGAGTATGTGTATTTAATTAAATTACAAAAAATTATAGGAGTGGCAAAATATATTTTTAGAATGCTAAAATTATTAGGCTAATAATAATAATAATAATAATAATTGAGTTGTTCTTAAGCCTATTAATCGAGTTGATTGCAAGCCTTTTCACGAGCTTATAATCGAGTTATTCACGAGCTTAATCAAGCCGAACTTAACTTTACTCAAACTTGGCTCATTTATAAAATGAATCGAACGCAAACGAGCTTTTATTGAGCTGAACACCGAACTACTCACGAATTGCTCAACCCATTTACATTCCTAGTCCAAATTTATACTGCTTATTCATTTAGGATTGGATTTCAACCTTCATATATATATATATATATATATATATGTGTGTGTGTGTGTGTGTGTACTCTTTATTATATATATATATATATATATATATATGTGTGTGTGTGTGTGTGTGTACTCTTTATCTTTGTTTGATGAAATTTTCAAGCGACTGTGCGTGTGAATGTTTTTTTTTAATATGTCGAGTAATTAAAAGTAATTTAAATTTTAGTTTTTATATTTTGTTTATTATACTAAAAGCCCTAATAATTAAAAGATGTTATTGAATTGAGCAACTTATGTTAATTTTATCTAATATTAGAATGTAAAAAATATACCTATAAACTTTTACTTCTTTCTTATTTTATCCGTTACTCTTATTAAACGATCATAACATTTGCAATTGTTTTGATGATGTAAAAGCTTGTAAAATACTAATGATAAATAATTAAAATCATACACATCTATTTTTATTTTCATCCTTCACTACACTCTAAAATAAGATAATAAATTCAATATTTTATCATTAAATGATAAAGAAGGCAATTAATTTATAAATTGTAACAATTAGTGGTTAGCATATTTACTGCAGAAAGTAAAGCAACAATCTAGATTGTCAAGATTTTGTCGTTTTAGATAGCAAAGATTAGTTATTTATTTAGTTAAGTTTCTGTTTCAAGTTGTGAGGCCTCGCCCGAGCACCGTGTTTGAGTCCGCTTTAAATAGGATCGGAATGTTCATTTGGGACAATTACTCATGGAGGAGACGACCTTAGTGCCTTTTATTTGAAAATGATTTTGATTTTGAAGACGCCACCTTAAGTTATTTTTATTGGAAAAATTTAAGGTAAAAACCCATTTTGACTCCAATTTTATTCCAAAGGAAAAAGTGCACTAGTCTTTGAAACCAAAGAGGATTCAGAGACTAAGTTTTTGGTTGAACTTGGCTGTTAATTTTAACCTTGATTTAAAATGATTTTCATGAGCAATTAAAGGATGACATATAAGATGCATAAGCAAGTAAATAAATGGATGAATAATTGAAATATATCTAATCAAGTAAAACAATCAAAGAAAGCTATAAAAGTAAATTATTACACCTCAAAATCTCAAAATAAGGGATATCAACTCTAACCCTTTTGGATTCTAGGTTGATCATACATTCCCCAAAGAATATATTCAACAAATAAAATAAAGCGGATAATTAAAGAAAAAGAGATGGTTTTTTGTCTTTTTTGGATTTGAAACTTTTGTACAGCTTGCCTGCGTATCTCATTGAATGGGAATTAAAACCCACGCAATTCTTCTTTCTCGCGAAGCGGGGTTGATTTTATACCTTATTTATCATGTTTTGATTCTTTATTTTGATTCTCTATCAAAGTAAAGAAGATGAGTTAGGAGACGATACCTTTGCCCTAGCTTTTAGGTGTGGCGGCGGTCGGAGTGCTCTTCTGGATCGGAGTTTCACCTTGGATCGGATGAAGCCCGAGGAAATGGATCGGAATGTCTTTTTAACTCTTAAGAAAATAAACTGACAGAGGAACTTTGCTTAGAAAAATCACTTTGAGGCTCAACACGCCTTTAATAGCAACTCTTTAAACTCAAAGAGAGCTAAAGAAAGAAGAAAATATGAATTGGAAGGGAAAAAAGACGAAATCAAATAGTAAAAACTCGAACTAGATGATTTTTTATGTCTTCTTCTTGTTGTGTCCTTGTTGTTGCTTGGTGGGAGGAGGCTTCCTATTTATAATAGGAGCTTGAGGGGTCGAATCTCATCATTTTTCAATGTGGGATTCAGAAGAAAATAGGTTTGGAACGGAACTGACGCCGGCAAGAGGAATTGGTGCCGCCAAAAGGGGCGGCAGCACCGTTGGGGGGGTTTGGCGGCATAAGATCTGAAGGAGGGCGGCAGCAGTGGCAAAGAGCCATACTACCGCCCTTGGGCATGGCGGTTGCCGCCCAAAGGGGGTGGCGGCGCCACCACCTCCCTCTGGCGGTAATTCTATGCCTAGAGGGTGGCAGTTCTAGTCAGACTTCGTCCTGAGGCCACTCTGAGCCTGTCCAAGCGTGAGTTTTGTTCCGGTGAGTGCCGTTTGGGTTGGCACGAGTCTGAGGGGTGTAAAAAATGAGTGTTCACACAAGTTAGTTGAGTTTTTTTCAGTTAGTTAGGTTATGTAGTTACATTTGTTATTAGCTTCTAGTTAGTTTTGTCAGCTCATTCATTTTTTGGCTATTTTATACACTAACTTTGTATAGAGATTTTCAATCAATCAATCTCATTTTATCATATGGTATCAGAGCAAAAGATTTCTCTCTTCTTCTGATGGTTACCAAATTTTTCAGTTCATCTCCTTCAAAGTTCTCTTTCTCTCTAATGAGAGCTCATTTCTTTCAATTCATCTTCTTCAAATTTTGTTTTCTTTCATTTTACAGAGAATTCGTTTCCTTTAAAGCACTTCTCTATAGAGAGTTTCTTTCTTTTATTCTTCAATCTCATCACAAAAAGTTCATTTCTTCTATTTCTTAGTTCATCAACAATGGCGAATATTCTCAATCCATCTAAAGATCCTTTTCCACATATTTCATCCATCATTTTAAGAATCACAGTTCTGTGATTGTCACTCCTCTGCTCACTACATTTAATTTTTCTTCTTGGAAATGTTCATTTCTACTTGTTGTGTCCATTAGAAACAAATGGGGTTCTTGGATGGATCTATCACTAAACCTACAGTTGGAAGTGCACTTTTCTCCCTTGGACTCGTTGCAACAATTTGATTATTGCATTGCTTCTAAGGTCTATTTCACCTTCTATTGCATCAACAATTTTCTATATAGAGGATGCAAGTGAAATTTGGAAAAAGTTAAACCAACATTTTTCTCAACCAGATAATTCTCGATTCTGCCATCTACAACACTTGTTTTGTTCCATAACACAAGGTACAAATTCAGTTGATTCTTATTTCAATGAATTAAATGGAGTGTGGGAAGAGTTGAGAAGCTTTAGGCCTCTACCTCATGCTCTTGTGGGAAATGCAATGCAAATTGCTTCCAAGAATATGTTGAATCTGCTCAAAAGGACTCTGTGTTCAAGTTCCTTAATGGCTTGAATGAAACATTTCAAGCCTTCATATCTCAAATAATTACCATAAAACCCTTTCCCAACTTAGATCAAGTTTACAATATGATCTTGAGAGAAAAGACTCAGAGGAGTCTGGCTATACTGTCACCTATTCTTACAGAAGCCTCAACTATAGTAGTTAAAAGAAAATTAGAAATAAAATGTTCTCATTATGGCAAGCCTGGACATCTCAAAGAGAATTGTTATAAGATTATTGTTTTTCTAGCAAATTTAAGTTCTCTAGGCCTAAAGGTACCAACCAAACTATTAACAAGCCTTCTTAAGTTGCAACTCCTGCTACTTCTTCAAATGCTTCCACTGAGGAATCAAACTCATTAAGTCTAAGCCTGTCTAAAGACCAAGTTCAAAAGCATATAGTAATTCTCAATGATAAGTCTGAATCATCCAATAACCCTAAATTTACCAATCAAAGTCATTTCACCAATTTTGCAGGTACGAATCACTCTATTTTTTCTATTGTACATGCAACAACCTTTCATAAAATTCTAAACTCTATTATAATCAATTCAAAACCTCATTGGATTATAGATACAGGTGTCATAGATCACTTACTATCTTCTCTTGAGTTTTTCCAATCCTATGTGCTAGTCACTAATATTTATGTTTTGCTTCCAAATGGTATGAAAGCAGAAGTCTCACATATAGGGACTGTAAAACTCAATCAGTATACCATTCTTCACAATGTCCTTTTATTTCCTTTATTCACATTTAATTTGACCTTTGTAAGCAAGCTAACTTCAAACAATCAAATATGTCTTATCTTACTCAATAAGTTTTGTTTTATCCAGGCCTTATCATCATGGATGGCGATTGGATTGGCTAAAATGAGATAAGGCCCTTTTTACCTATAACAAGACTTTCAACCATCTTTTGATCATGTTAATTATATTGTTTCTTTTAATTTTGATAATTATTTTGTTTCTTTTGTTAGTGTTCATAATACTGTGAATGTTCAAGCATACCAAGTATGACATCATAGACTAGGCCATTTACCAATAAATTAACTCAACACCTTCGTACCTAATCTTGAGATTGAGTCAAATAATGTGTGCCTTACCTGTCCCAAAGCTAAATGGAAGAGGCTTCCCTTTCCCATTCATGATAATAAATTACAAAACCTATTTGAATTAGTACATATTGAAGTATGAGGACTTTACTCTCAGTCTAATTTGTATGGCAACCACTATTTCTTGACTATAATTGATGAGTTTACCAAATGTACTTAGGCATTTTTAAAGAAAGATAAATCTGATGTTTCTCATCTATTGCTTCACTTTTATCAATATATTCTCAATCAATTCAATACTTCTATCAAAACTGTAAGAATTAATAATGGTTTAGAGTTTGCTCTTAACTCCTTCTATAGTTCCAAAGGAATTGTACATTAAACCTCATGTTCCTATACTCTAAAGCAGAATAGAGTAGTGGAACAATTCACCAACAAATACTAAATATGGCTAGGTCCCTTCTTTTTCATGCCTCATTACCAATTAAGTTATAGGGGGATGCAATCTTAATTGTAGTCTATTTGATCAACAAAATACCTTCTCCTATAATCAATAATTCTACACCTTATGAACTATTGTTTCATCCATCCTTTGGATTACTTTGTTTTATTGTTTCTTTATTTGTACACAGAAAGAAATTTAACAGTAGAGCTAGACAAGGCATCTTTATAAGGTATCTTGTCAATATGAAAGGCTATAAAATGTTTGATCTGGAAACAAAAAGTGTGTTCATATCTAGGAATGTTCAATTTCACGAAACAGTTTTTCCATATCATAGTTCTTTCTCAAAATTTTCATTTCCTATTTCAGAAACTGAAGCATTTAGTCAATCCAATTTTGTTCTGCCTGAACTTTCACCCCATTTGTATGACTCTTCAGATATCAATATTCCAACATCTAACACTAATCCACCAGTAGCTTCAAATAATGATGTTAGTCTTCATAATACTCTGTCTCAATCTTCTAATATATCTCATCCAATTCCCTCCCCTCTCATATCTAAAGAAGTCCATGAATCTATTCAAACACCTTTATTCAAACTTTTGATACTTCACATCATAACACTATAACTGAATCTCTTAGGAAAAATACTAGACTTATAAAACTTCTAAGCTATTTGCAAGATTGTCATATCCAACTTCAAAATCAAAGGAATAAAGACAACAATCATTTTATTGCCTTAATTATAACCTCACATCCTATTCAACACTACTGTTCATGTGATAACATATCTCATACCCATAAACCATTTGTTCTTCATCACTCGTTCCTACCTCATATTCTCAAGCTTCTCAAATTGATCATTGGAAATTAGCTATGAAAGATGAAATAGAATCAGTCTTGGCAAATAGTTCCTCTTCCTCATGGCAAATAACCTATTAGTTGCAAATGGGTTTATAAAACCAAATTTAAAGTAGATGGTACAATAGAAATGCATAAGGCTCGCCTTGTTGCCAAGGGTTACAATAAAAAAAGGCTTTAATTATCAAGAGACTTTTAGTCCAGTTGCTAAGTAAACCACAGTCCAGATGTTCTTTACTCTAGCTGCAATAAAAGGATAGCATTTGTCACAACTAGATGTTAACAATGCCTTTCTAAATAGTAACCTATTATTAGAAGAAGCTTACATGGAATTACCACCAGGCTATTAGCTGCAGGGGGAGTTACTGAAGTTGCTTCTGGCTTTTCATCTTTTATTTCTGGTATTTCATCTCATTATGGTTCATATGGTTATAGTTATCAGGTTCATCTGTTCCTAATTTATCTGGTTCTAGTTTATCTGTTGTCTCATCTATTTCTGGTTCATTTGATTCTGTTTCACCTGCAGGATCTGCATGAATTTCTATTATTTCTGAAACAACAATTGACAATTATGGCTTAATGGATACTTTGTCTAATGATGTTGATGTTGCAAGAACAACTCTTGTAGATTCTAGTTCTACTACTATTGTTAATGCTAATACTGCAGGATCCAATTTTGTTGTTACTAATAAAAATTAAAATTTAATATGCAAACTTCAAAAATCCTTATATGGATTGAAAGAAGCATCCAAACAATTGTATGTTAAATTTTCTAAATGCTTAATCAATCATGGTTTCGAACAATCAAAAGCTGACTATTCATTATTTACAAAGGCAACAAATTCAAGTTTTGTGGCTATGCTTGTATTTGTTGATGATATAGTAATTGTAGGAGACAATTGCACTCTTATATCATATTTAAAACAATTGCTAAATCCACATTTCAAATTGAAAGATCTTGGAAAAGTGAAGTATTTTTTGGGATGTCACAACCCACACTATAAGGCTGTGACGGTCCTAGGGCACGGGAATAATTCACATAACCAGTACCACGAAGAACCCAAGTTACATGCTTTCATTTCATTTAAATCATTTTTATGACATTTTTTTTTCAAACACTTTGAGTTTTACAGAAAATCGGACAGAGTCTCCTCTGTAATATTAACATTTGCCCAATTAGAAAACATAACAAAACACTTCTAATATCAATATCAAAACTCAATTCAACCTCCAGTACACAACTCACATTAATTTATACCTATGTCAACTCAAAATGAATAATCTTCATCAACTCATATAATGGTTTCATGCATCACAGATCATATGGCAATTCCTTGTAATATCATTCATACATATGCCGATATCATCTAAGCTTACCATATCAGCTGTACCCCTGTTGCAATATATATATATATATATATATATATATATATATATATATATATATATATATATATATGAATTTTAACAGATATATCATAAAATACAAACACATCACAACATATAATTATATATTTACATATCCACAATCATACTCAAAATATATATATATACACAACTAATATCATGGAGTAATCTATGCTACTCTAGGAAAGGACTATACATCTGCTCCGCGGCTGGAATTACAAAAGTAGGCGAGATTGACCGCGCCTCACTCTCCTTTCCCTGAAATGGTTCAACAAAATGGGGTGAGTATAAAATACTCAGTGGATTTATAAATATGAGATGCATTACTAATGCACAATATATATATATATCAGATCATATATGACATTATTAGGTATGATACCAATTTATCAGAATGTAAACAATTATAAATATGATGGCAATTACCAATGTGAAGATAATTGTGTGCATATGATGACAGTTATATATGATAAGATATGACAATATAATGAGAGGCCCAACTGCATAAGGTAAACAGGATTGGGTCAAGTAATTAAATAGAACTGTATTTCATCCACATCTCCATTTCCATATAAATGTCATAAGGAGGATCAATCCTTATGGCTAGAGCCATATCCCTATCTCTAGCTAGGGCAAGTAGTAC
>CANXYC010025585.1:0-21805 GCA_948193065.1 Aleurites moluccanus
TACTCATCTAACCATCCAATTCTTCATCATTTGATCCAACGGTCAGATTTAATCAAGCCTAAACTAATACCATAAGGTTGCACACACTCAATAACTCCATAATATAAAGGAAAAGACCAAAATACCCTTAGTGCAACCGAAACACCAAAATCGAGCAATGAGCTGATAAAAATTTTTCAACTGGGATTATTTCTTTATTTATTGCTCAAATAAATAAAATAAGACCATTTTCAAGTATTTAAATTATTTTCTCCTTTTAAATATGATATTAAATCCATAAAATTCCGACGGGCGAAAAATGACCATTTTGCGCCCAGTTCACCAAAATTTCAAAATTTCCCGATTAAGTCCTAGCAGCCTCTAGACTACTTCTATGCCTAAAAATAATTCAAATAACATGCATAATTATCAATTTCATGCATAAACATACATCATTAACAATGCAAAAAGAAAGAAAAAATTTCTCCCTCTATAGCCCCTCTAATGGTTTGGGTTAGCTTTTGGTTGAGGTGTTATAGGTGATGTATCTAAGACTACTTTCAGGACTCGATATGGGCATTATGAGTTCTTGGTGTTGCCATTCGGGTTGACCAATGCATTGGCTGCTTTCATGGATCTGATGAACAGGGTGTTCAAGTCATTTTTGGATAAGTTTATCATTGTTTTCATTGATGACATTCTTATCTATTCTAGGAGTGAGGAGGAGCATGTGGAGCATTTGAGGATTGTATTGCAAACATTTCGAGAGCATCAGCTATATGCTAAGCTATCTAAATGCCAGTTCTAGCTAACTGAAGTGTATTTCCTTGGGCATGTGATATGCAAGGATGGTATTAAGGTGGATCCTCAGAAGATTGAAGCAGTTGTGAATTGGCCTCAGCCTACCAATGTTTCTGAGGTTCACAGTTTTCTGGGTATGACAGGGTATTACAGGAGGTTTATGAAGGATTTCTCCAGGATTACAGCTCCGTTGACTAAACTGATGCGGAAACAAGAGCGTTATTTGTGGACTGATGAGTGTGAGCGCAGTTCCTAGACTTTGAAATCTCGCCTCACTAGTGCTCCAGTCTTAGCATTGCCATCAGAGGGGGAGAAGTTTATGGTGTATTGTGATGCTTCTCGGATCGGATTGGGGTGTGTATTGATGCAAAACAGGAGAGTGATTACTTATGCTTCTCGTCAGTTAAAGAAACATGAAGCAAATTATCCAACTCATGATACGGAGATGGCAGCTGTGGTCTTTACATTGAAGATTTGGAGACACTACTTGTATGGATCTAAATGTGAGATATATACTGATCATAAGAGTTTACAATATATATTTCAGCAGAAGGATTTGAACCTCCGGCAATGCAGATGGGTAGAGCTACTTAAGGATTATGACTGTGAGATCCTTTATCACCCGGGTAAAGCCAATGTAGTGGCAGATGCACTGAACAGGAAGTCTATGGGCAGTTTAGCTCATATCGTGATTGGCAGGAGGCCCTTGATCCGAGAGATGAGGGATTTGGCAGATATGGGAGTGGAGGTGGATTTGGGATCCCAGGATCAGAACCAAGCTCTGATAACCCAATTTCGGATGAAGTCACTGTTGCTTGATGATATTAAAGTGGCTCAAGATAGGGATCCTTATCTACTGAAGCTTAAAGGAGATGTGTAGAATGGTAAGACGACAGAGTTTACATAGAGGATGGTGTACTGAAGTGTGGGAAGCGTATATGTGTACCTGATATGGATGGGCTACGGGATCGGATTATCAGAGAGGCTCATTACTCAGCATACAGTGTACATCCAGGGATTACCAAGATGTACCATGATCTGAGAGATGTATATTGGTGGCTTAGTATGAACAGAGATGTGGCTCAGTTTGTTTCCAAATGCTTAGCCTGTCAGCAGGTTAAGTTTGAGCATTATAAGCCATCAGGGTTGCTTTAGGAGATTGAGTTGCCAGAGTGGAAATGAGAGCAGGTTACTATAGATTTTGTAGTAGGTCTACTGAGGACTACCGGGGGTTATGACTCCATATGGGTGATTGTAGATCGGTTGATGAACGCTGCTCATTTTCTGGAGGTTAAGACTAGTTATACGGCAGCTCAGTATGCACAGTTGTATATGAATAAGATTGTGCGACTTCATGGAGTTCCTTTGATGATCATTTCAGATAGAGGTACATAGTTCACTTCTCAGTTTTAGCAAAAATTTCAGGAGGCTATGAGTACTCAGTTACGGTTCAGTACTACTTTCCATCCACAGACTGATGGACAATCGGAGAGGACAATCCAGACTTTGGAGGATATGCTTAGGTTGTGTGTTCTAGATTTCAAAGGTAACTGGGATTATTATCTACCATTGATTGAGTTCTCTTATGACAACAGTTTCCACTATTCTATTGGTATGGCTCCATTTGAAGCACTATATGGTAGGAAATGTAGATCTCCAGTGTGTTAGGTGGAGTTAGGGAAGAAGCAGCTAGAGGGGCCAGAGTTGATTAGGGAAACGATGGAAAAGGTGCCTATGATAAGAGATCAGATGAAACCTGCCTTTAGTAGGCAAAAGAGCTATGCTAATCTGAAGAGGAAAACTGTACACTTTTACAGTTGGTGACTATGTCTTCCTTAAGATCTCATTGATGAGGGGTCTTATGAGATTTGGTAATAAGGGAAAGTTGTCACCAAGGTTTATAGGCCCATTTGAGATTCCCGAGAAGATAGGTAATATGGCCTATAGATTGGCTCTTCCACCTAATATGAGCCACGTACATTCTGTTTTTCACATCTCGATACTGCGAAAATATGTGTTTGATCCATCACACATATTGGAGGTACAAGATGTGGGACTCAATGAGGACTTATCGTATGAGGAGCTTCTAGTGGAGATAGTTGATCGACAAGTCAGGCAGCTGTGGAATAAGGAGATCCCTATGGTTAAAGTGCTCTGGAGGAACTAGTCAATGGAGGAGTGCACTTGGGAGAGCGAGCAGGAGATGAGAAGTAGATATACATTCCTGTTCCAGTAGTGAGGCATGTATTTTATTTAAATTCGAGGATGAATTTATTTGAAGGGGATATAATGTAATACCCCAGGAATTCCTAACTTATATGCATGAATAAATTCTCAGTATGTGGTTTAAAGGCATTGAAATGATGGGAAATAATTTTAGAGACACAGTTAGAAAGCGAACTAATTACTTTTCTAGAAATCGGCAGTGTCAAAAATACTGCCGAAAAATTAGTAGTCCGGTCAACAGAAGAATTTTTGAATTTGATCAGGGGGTAAAAGTTCACCTTAATGTATGTGTAATTTTGGTAAAAAAAAAAGAGACGAAAAACATTTAGGAATACTGAAAAAGTAACCAATGGCAAAATTGTAAATAAATGAAACTTTAAGGTGAATAGTGAAAATGAGTCTGTCTGAGTTTCAGAATGACTTTAAAACTATTTTTATAAATAAGTGTAAATTAAAATAAGCTTATTGATTTCCACTTTGAAATCTAAATCCTGACAGAATTGTCAGAATAAATTACAGAAAAAGTTGGGGTCAAAACCTAATTACTGGAAACTTAAAGACTAAACTGTAATTTGCCAATTGATTTTTGTATAAAAGCAACACTTAGAATTTTCTCCATCATCTTCTTCTTTTGTTCTTCATTGGCCGAACCTCCCTTTCTTGTTCTTCCCCATTTCTACTTCAATTTTACATCAAATTTCCTAAAGAAAAATCATAGAAAAATGGAGTTTAAGTCTAGTTCTATCATTACCCACCATTGATTTGCTTGGAAAGTTAAAGGAAACCAAGGTTTTTTGGCCTAAAGAATTTGGCAAGATCATCACTCCAAGGTAAAGAATTAATTTGTTTGCTTTTATGGTTTATTTAGATGATTTAGACATTGAATTGAATGGGTTTTAGGTTAGATTGCATCAATTATTACATTTTGATTGAAAATCCTAATTTGCCTAGCTTGTTTGAAGTTGTATGCCTTGGTTATGTTGATTAGTGTTAGGTTGTGTTAATAGATGTTAGAATATGTTAATTGGAGGTCATTAGGTAACTAATTGATGGTTATTTTGGTGTAGAAAATCAAATTGACATAAGTTGTGCCTTTTGCCTCCTTTGATGAAAAGTGGTGGAAATCAATTTTCTAAGGCATTTGGAAGCTTTAGGTGAGTTTTATATGCACCAAATAACATGCCTAATATATTGGATTGATGATTGGAAACCTTGTGCAAAATTACCTTTGTGGCCGAACCCACCATCACTATTCATTGCTTTGGTTTTCTTTGATTTTTTCCTTTGAATTCCTATACCATTTTGATTCCTTTTATGTTGTTTAATCTAGTATATTTGTATTCTATTGTGTTGCTGCCAATGTGAACTTTGTTGGTTGAAATGGGCATGCCAAATTTGCACCCAACCCTAACCTATTGGGTTGCCATTTTATGCCTACCAAGTGTTTGAAAAAATGTCTAATTATTTTTGCCTTGGCCTATTGCTTTGTATTCCATAGGGCTACTATTTGAATGCCATCGTCGCCAATTGGCCTACCATTTTTCTTTGCCGAGTTAACTTTTATTTCATGTCTTTGTTGATTACCAAACCACTTGCCATTGATTATATATCATCTATTGCAATGCCATTGATTCAATTGATAATTGATTTGATTGATATTGAGCTTATTGATATGAAGGATACCATTGTTGTATAATGGTATCCATTGATATGTTCCTTTCTTATATTGATCCTAATGTGGCTTGATAGAGCTACCGATCCGACAGGATAGTGAGAATATACTGTCGGCGATGTGCATATTATATTATTGATACCTTAGCTAGGAAGGGATATGGTCCTGGCCATAAGACCTGATCAGTCTTATGCTTATTTGTATGGATATTACTAGAGACTGTATGATTTCATATAGTCCATACTGATGCTACTGGAGTCTGTATGTTCGCATATAGTCCATCCCTTTATCTGTCTTTCCATATTATACTGAGCCATGATATACTTTTTGACTATTCTATCACTTTCTGATTACTGATTCTGTGAATTTGTTTATATTGAGCTATTGATATCTTTGTTAACCATTATTTATTGGTGATGCATATAGATTCACTGAGTATCTTATATACTCACTCTTTGTTTGTTTAACCATTTCAGGAGAGGAGTAGACTGCAGAATCCCATCTGACATCCAATGGATTTCTGCTCACATTTGATATATGTAATTATTTTTGAATTCTGTATTTTGGTGTTCATTATCTAGCTGCTCCATAGAGTATATATGGGTTAGTTAGGATATGAATATGTATATGTATGTAATGATATTATGAGATATATGATGATCATATGGCATATTATTATGACTGTTATAGCCAACTATACTAGTTTATAGAAAGAATTACAGAATGACAAAATGAATAGTAGTAAGCAAAATGAATAATTAATTGTGATTTATAGATTATACATGTGATATTGGGTTCTACGGGTGCCGGTCGCCATTGGCATCTCCCGTATCCTAGGACCGTCGCGATCCGAAAACTGGTCGTGACATGCAACTGCAAAACATTTGCTCTGACTTTATTAAGACGGTCATCCAATCCATCAAGAAATATGTATAATTTATTTTCCTGTATAACTGAATTATATTTTTCAATATCTTGTGGATAGTGCATTAGGTTTGGAAGTCTAAAGTCAATCTCTCTTCATGGACCTTAGAGATTATTGTAATACACTCCAATTGGTCCTCAGCCTAGCAATATGTTATTTTAAGTCATACACCTGAGATTTATATTTACCATCGTAGTATGTTGTTGCAATAGAATCCCAAACTGATTTTGCTGTGGAAAAATGAATGAAATTATCAATCAAGGTTAGTTCTATGGAATTGATCAGCCATCCTTTAATTGTTGAATCCTCAGTTTTCCACTTCCAATATGTTGGGTCTGTAGCTAGGGGTTCGAGAAGATCACCGTTGATATAGCCAATTTTGTCTTTCCCTATGATGAACATCTCAATTACTTGAGACCACAAACTATAGTTGGTTATGTTCAATTTAATGGCTAGTTGAAGAGAAGAATTCTCATTGTACAGTGTTGGGGGTGGTCCAGATTTTGATTCATGATTTGTGCAAGCCTTGTGGTCAAGTCTTCGAGAAGTGCCATCGTGGCTGAGTTTTCTGCAAGTCCTTAGGGAGGAACGATGTCTGTGGAGTCTGTCATGTTTGTAAGATCTGTTAGGTTTGTTTGGGGTATGGGTCCGTTATAATGAAATATAGGTTTATTGGGTTTAGTCTAGGTCTATTTGTTTCTCTTCTAATTTCTGGTAAGTGAGTGTCTATTGATTTTTTAGGTAAGGTCCCAAGAATGAAAGCTCTAACACCATGGAAAACATTGTGATTAGAATTTGAGAGGCCAAACTATTTTATTGAAAATATATTATAAGTATATATATACACCTCAACTCACATAACAAAGGAGAACTCCTAATTAGGATACATAATTATTGCCTATTTTACAACTTATTTTATCGCTTATTCCTATAGGTTAAACTATTCAGTTTGAACACCCTCATCCTAGGAAGATTTCCATTCCTGCAGGTGATAGTGAAATCCTTACAAGCTTGTTCAATATGATGATGATGATTCTAAAAATATTAAAAACATTATCTAACAGAATAATTTTTCAAATTTCATTTTTCAAATTTCAATTTTCAAATGTTAGGAAAACAACTTATCAGGATAGAAAATCAAATCCAGAAGTCAATTGTCCTTTATTATTGTATCCAAACCTACAAAGTCTGCCAAACCTGTAGAGAAAAAACTTAAGAACCCTATTTTCTAACCATACCAAGTTTCAAAACCTAGTCAATAACAGTTCCAAACTAACAAACTTAAGTTTGTCCAAGCCATTAAAGACCAACTGAGTAGAATAGGTCAAACCTCCACAAATCAAACCTTTACCTCATAATCCTCAAGACAAGTAACATTTGACACTCCATAGTCGTAGACTAGGAGTATCAATGTCATAGACAAAACTTAGCACACTTCTGATGAAGAAGCCTTCAAACATGAAGAAATTCCCCAAGTTAATAAACTAACTTGGCAAAATCATATGCCTAGGATTATTGCTCCACATATAATTAGATAACAGACACAATATCTTGACCCATTCTAGATTTAATGGCTCTTCTATCTATGAATGGAATTTATATAATGTGTTTAAGTATAACATCCTTAGTCTATTCCAGCAGATGACTATGGCAGCTAATGGCTACAAAACTCAAATAGGAACCTCTGACGAAGCCATAGTTGAACTCTTTATAGCTGGTTTTTTAGGATAGTCTAAAGGATGGTGGGTTATCACCTTACTTTACCTAACAATAAGAAATCTTAGGTTATTCCAACTTTTGATGTTGGAACATCTATCCTAAATGATAAAGGTAACCAATTGAGGATGCAATAATAATTCTCATCCTAACTATACCTCTTCATTTTATAGGAGATTCGTCCCATCTAAAAGACAATAATGCTGAGCTCTTTAGCAACATTTAGTAAGGAAAGATAAATTCCTTATAGGTTTACATAAGATATTAAATGAGAAAGTTAGGAACAATATCAAATAAGCCTTTGGTAACTAGATACCTTATGACTAATTCACATATGGAGAACTTATTAGTTTAACCCAAAAAGAAGGTCTTAGAATTTGCCAAGACTTGAAACTTCAAAAACACCTTAAATGCGAAATGAAGAAAACTAGGCAAAAATTAAATAATTTATTCCAGCAGTTTGATTATAATTATCCCGTTAGTTCTTTAACCTATAATGGTCAATGTGTTGAGTTATGGCTAATTTTTGTTAGAGAAAAAATAACTATTTACTAGTGGACTCCAAATATGTGACAGTTAGGCTATTTTATTATTAGGATGATTATGTTTTCATCTTTCTATTTATATTAGGTTTAAACCTAGGGAAAATACAAATAGGACTGTAATTTTTCTTCATATTTATATTAGGTTTTAGACATAGGGAAAATACAAATAGGACTGTAATTCCTATTCCTATTTGTATAAGGACTTAGACCTAGGAGCAATATAAATAGGGCTGTAATAATCATTCTTGAGACATAGTAAAAAAGCAGGTGATTGTTCGTGGACGTAGGCACACTCGTCAAACCACATAAAAAAAATTCTCGTGTTCATTTTCTCTTATTTTCTCTATTATAATTTGCAAGCGTAAGTGTTCATTGTGTGCTTTCGCAAACAAGTAATATCAAACTCTAGGTTTTTTGACCTAGGGCTAGACAAAAATTTACAATGAATACACCTCAAGCAAAATTTGATAAATTTGATGGTAGAGGCAATTTCAATCTATTGCAAATTAGATTTATAGATATGCCAGTGCAGTAGAACGTGAATAAGATGTTAATAGGAACGAAGCCAAAAAAGATCAATGTAGAGGATTGGAAGGATATGGAACAAATAACCTTTAATATAATTTGCATGTGTTTGACATATTCACTCTTATACAATGTGTTGGAAGAGACTATAGCAAGAGGCTTGTGGACAAAACTGGAGAGTTTATATATGGCAAATATTGAGACAAATAAACTTTTCTTAAAATGAGATTTGTATACCTTCAATATTTAAAAAGGTGGTGATTTGATTAAACATGTAGGCTGATTGAACCAAAAGTTTAATGATATGTTAAAAGTTGACTGCAAGTATGAAGATGAAGAGAAAGCCATGATTTTATTGTGTTCTTTACCTTCATCCTACGATAATATCGTTGAACTTTTAACAATTGGAAAGAAAATAATGACATATGAAGAGATGGTAGTAGCCTTGAGAACTCATTAGATGAAGAGGAATTTTGAGTCTCAAAGTTCTCAATCTGAAGGGTTAATTGTAAGTTTAGATAACGACAAAGGCAGATCTCGGGGAAGAAAAGGGAACGGTAAATCAAATACTAGATCCAAATCTAAAGCAAAAAATGATGAGTGTTATAAGTGTCAGCAAAAGAGTTATTACAAGTGAGATTGTCTGATGTTGAAAAAGGACAAAGAAAATGAGAAACAAGGAAATACTAGTTCTACTATTTGAGCAAGCCAAACCAAGTTGAAAACTAACACATACATAATGAAGCCATTTGGTACAAAAATGGTCAACATACCCATGTCATCTTGACATAGGCGTGTTTAATTAAATAAGAAATGGGAAATTCATACAATGAGCAATAGGCTTGGCTGACACGAGCATGTTGAAACTTTTTGTCCGTGTTGATATATGATCTACACACCCATGTCATTTTGACTTGGGCTTACTGAGTTATCTGAAGTCGGGCTTCTAAATTGCTTTTAAGTGTGACACTACCATTTTGACATGTACATGTTGAGTTGGAGATTTGTATATCAGCCATTTTGATTTCAGAATCAAGTGGATTTGGCAAAAATATCTTCATAAAATATTTTAAAGAGGTAAGTGCATAAGCTTTAGGGGGCATGAAACCATAGTAGTCTCATTTTCTCTAAGTGAAGATTATATTAGGTTTTCAATTTCTCTTGTAATTAGGTTTTAGTTTCAGTTCTTCAAATCAAAGTTATTTTAACTTTGTAATCCAAATTGATTGGAAGAAGAGCTATAGAAGTTGAGTTATTCAATTCATGCATAAGATTAGCTCAATTTCTCTTGTAATTTAGAAAAAGAGCTATAGAATGCTTAGTTCTTAATTTGATTTCTTAGAATTCCATGGTTAATAAATATTAGCTTGCCATGATTATTTGAACTCATGAAATTGATATTTCATAGAGCTTTTTCAATTTGATAACTTAATTCTGTTGTTTATTTACTTTCAATTTAATGTTTATTTGCTTTTATTTTAATTCATTTCATCAAATTCAACATTGATTTAGAGATTTTAGGATTTAATTTTTAATGTGACAACCCCTCAATTGCATATCATCGACTAGTCTTCCTTGAGTGAGAGCGATCTTGGTAGTCTTTCCACTAGCTACATATACCTCATATACTTGCTAGTAATGTATAATCTCATTAGGGATGAACATTGTAAAGCAACATTATTTCCTCTCTTGCAGTTTCCTACTTAATTATGTTTTATTAAGTTTATAGTTTTAGTTAAATGTTGGAGGACTAGTTGAGATTCCTCATTGTTTTATGTTTACTATCAAGAAGAGGCCCTATTACTAAGCTAATAGAATCTTACATCAGATGTGAGACACAATATAACCTAATGTAATATAGAGATATGTTTGATCTCAATTTTTTTACTTAGCACATGGCTCTATAATCCTATATAAAGATATTTTATGATTTATATGTTTAGCAAATTATATTATTGTCAGGTCAATGTTGGTCACATACCCTTAAATTTAGGTAGGTACAGTTAATTCCAAAGTTAATTTTTTAAGAAATCTATGAATTTATTATATTTAGTTTTAGTCTAATAGGCATATTTATTATGAATTTGTTGACTTGTCTAGTTTTACTTTGAATAATTTTTTTTAGTCTAATTTACTCTAATTTGCAAAGTTAGTTTCAATTATACCCTAATGAAATAATAAGTTTACATATCAAATTTTTTTTTCTTATAATAGGTTGTTAGACCTTTAGTGTTCTAACATGCTCATTTTGATTGGTACAAATATCAAATTAATCAACTAATATTATTTACTTAATTATATGTAAGGTTCCTTTTTTAGATTGAAGATTTTGGACTTGTAGTGCCCATTACATACGATGTAGCTCTCGCTACTAAGTAAGTAACATTCGTTGCATAGTTTTCGCAGCCGTTATATTTAATTCAAAAGAACCAGTAGCTTAAGTCTGAAAGTGTAGCCCTTGCTACTAAGGTCATAGCACCCGCTATTAAGTAAATAGCAGCTGCTACATAAAAATTCATACTCGCTACATAAAAATTCACAGCTGCTACATTATGTCTTAGAAGATCCAGTTGCCTGAGTTTGAAAGTGTGACCTCAACTACCAAAGTTGTAGCGCCCACTACAAAGAATTCACTGTTGCAAATTTCAAATCCAAAAGGTCCAAAAGCTCAAGAGTCAAAGGAGTAGAGCAGTAGTACTCGCTACTAAAGGATCTTAGAGACACAAAAGCACTTTGGAGAAATTGAATGAATCGTCGCACCTATTACATATTAAGTAGTGTCCGTTACTAAGAGAATTCACCACTGCCACAGGGAAAGTGGCATCCGTGAAGTTCTTCATTCCAAGCTGAGTCGCACCCATTACAAGATAAGTAGCTTACCCGCTACTTACTTAGTAGCACCTGCTACTCTTTATGTAGCCGCTGCTACACTAGAAAAACTGAAAGAAAAGTAGTTGTTGCAAGTACGAAGATTTACATTAAAGGCACCCAAATGGCTCTATTAAGCTAAAGACTATTTATAGGAGTTGGTATAAAGTTAGTAGAGTTAGAACAACCATTCTTATTGCATTAATTCATACCTTTGAGCATTCAAGTGTTCTTAAGTTTATATTTGAGTTTTCTTATTATAAAGAGAATTAATTGATATTCTTTAAGGTTGTTAAAGTGTAATTAATTTCTAAGAGTTGGATAAAAGTTATTGGGTAATTGCTTCTCATCTCTTGTAAGTTTTTAGGGTTTTGTGTGAGCCTTATTGTAAAACACATTGTAAGGTTTAGTGTGAGCCAAAATACTTAAGATTTGATCTTGAACCTGTAAAAAGGATTAAAGTTAGTGAAATACTCAAGTGTGATCTTAAGGAATAGATGTAGGCTTGTTTTTGGATGAACCACTATAAATTATTGGTGTTGAATTTTCTCTCCTTCTTCTCCTTATTATTTTTAGTTATTGTTAATTTTTTTTAAAACAACCAATTCACCCCCCTCTTGGTTGCCAAAGGACTTTCAATTAGTATCAGAGCTTTGAATCCACATCTCTAAAGATTTAATTATCTTGGATCAAAGATCATATGGCAAACCAAGCAATCGACATCACTGAAGGCAGTTCCACAATGAGACCACTTTACTTCAATAGTACCAACTATCTCTATTGAAAAAATATAATGGAAATCTATATGGATAGTGATGGCATTGATTTATAGGATGTTGTAGAAACGGGTTATACGGTTTCTATAAAAACCGTTGATGATATGGAAATCATCAAATAAAAAATCGAATGGACAGCCGTGAAAAAGAAAGTAAATAAGAGGAAATGAAAAGCAATGAACACTCTCTATTGTGCTTTGAGTATAGAGGAATATGGCAAAATCTCCCATTGCATTTTGGCATAAACCACTCATGAATGAACTAATCAAGTCAATGGTAAGAAGACTTAAATTCTTACTGATGAATATAAGCTCTTTCAAATTCTACCCAATGAAAAGGTATCCGAAATGTACAATCGTCCAATGGTAATTGTCAATCAAATAAGGAAGCTTGGGAAGGACTATTATGAAGAAGGATTAGGAAGCAACAGTTGCTTCAATTGAGGAAGCCAATGACTTGAGCACCCTCCCAACTGATAACTTGTTGAGAAAACTTCTCTCATGAAATTACTCTATCTCAAGATAAAATTGAAGAAAAGAATAAAGGGATAGCTCTTATTACTTCAAATGAGACTTCTTCAATTGATAGTGATGAAGAGAAAGATGATAAAGACATGGCCTTGCTCACCAAAAGAATAAGAAATCTTATTCTTAGGAAAAAGAAAAACAAGAAGTCATTTAAAAGACATGAAAAGTCCAAGAACAATTAAGTAAAATGCTTTGAGTGTGAAAAATTTAGTCACATGAAAGCAAATTGTCCAAGATTGAAGAACAAGAAAATTTTTATGAAGAAGGCATTGGCGGCCACTTAGGATGACTCAAGTGATTTCGATGAAGAGAAGGAAGCTAGCAAAGATGAGATAGCCAACCTTTGCTTCATGGCAATTGAAGACGATGCATCTTCAAATGAGGTTTGTAATTCTGACTTTAACTAAAGATGCCTTGCAAATTATATATATATTGCTTTCAAAATATCATAAGTTGTAAAACAAGTATGATAAATTGAAAGAAATATCTATTGAGGTCTTAGATGCTTGTGATGCTTATAAAAATGAAATAAATGAATTAAGTGCATCTAATGTTGAATTAAAAAAAGCCATTGACCTTAAGGATCAAGAATGTAATAAGCTGAAAAATGAAAATGTCTTTTTGAAAAACGAGTTAGACTCTCATGATGCTTGCATATCCAAACTTTGCAATGGAAAAGAAAAATTGGATAAAATACTTGAATCCCAAAGGTGTCATACTATTAAGTATGAATTTAGCTATAATGGAGGAAATGTCCCATCAATATCTAAGACTACATTTGTAAAGGCATCAAACTTATATGCTCACATTGATCATATGCCTCCACCTAAGAATGCTAGGCCTAAAAAAAATATGCATAAGCATGTCATGCATGATTCTCATTTTAGAAGATCAAATAATGTATATTCTAGACCAAAATCAAATTATGATTATTGGCCTCAATATCATTCCAAACCAAACCATAGGACAAAATTTCAACAAAAGTATGGAATCCATTTGAGATGTGTCACTCCCACTTTTGGGCCGCGACAGTCCTAGGCACGGGTAGACCTAAGGTTACCAGAAACCCGTAGAACCCATGAACAATCTATTTATCAATCATTCAATCAATATTAACTCATTCATCAATGTTTAAATCCCATTTATTACTTATAAATTTTACTGAAATTTTGCCAGAGTTTCCTTTGTAATTTTAACCTTATTCCCAAATTATATTTACAATTTCACAACCTGAAATAAAATTACACTCCCAATAATTTGCCTTCCTTATACCCTCAACTTCACAGTTTCACATACATACATAACATTTCTAAATCTCTTTTAAAACATATGAATTTCATTTTAGCTTTTTCCGTATCACTGTCATTATCACTTCACTATCATTATCATTAAGCATTGCATATTATAGTCATTCATTACTAAACTTTAATAACAAATCACATTACATTTTAACATCACTTAAATATCAATTACTTCACTGTTCATATATCACTATAGTACTTAATCATCTAATTATACATAGTACCATGGTGCTCTATGAGTTGTCACTTATGGCCTTTAGAAAATAAAATTTTACCTCGATGTACTTGACATCTCAAGTCGAAAAAGAAATTGACTTGGAATAAGCTTCCTCTATCTCATCCCTGTAAAAATTATAAACCACTATTTGGTGAGTATAAAATACTCAGTGAGCATGTATACATCATTAAATAGGTGATATAAGCTTATGATAATAAAAGATATCAATGGTAGTCAAGTATCAATAATTACAATGAATGGATATCAACATATCCATTTTTACATGTCAAGGTTAATTAATTTGTACATCAAATATCTTTGGAAGTTTAGAACAGATAACCATCAAATCGATGATAAACAATAATCGATGAAAGAATGACCCTAAATGGTAAGCAATAAGATATAAGTTTGGAATCAATGAACAGGTAAACAATACTCATATCATGTAGATAAGACAGATAAAAAGGCCATGAACATGTATAATCTCATATCAATCTCATATCATGTATATAAGGCTGATCAGGCCTTATAGCTAGGACAATTAACTCTTCCCAGCTAGGGTATCACGTATAGTCAATGTGCATATTGTAGACGGTATGTACCCACTACCCAGTCAGAGAGGTAGCTCTATTAAATCCACATGTAAATAGGCCAATGGAAATCAATAATAATATCAAGTATTCATTAGGAACATTATGGTACAATGGCTTTCGATCGATACACATGGGCTTACTTTTTAATCAGTGTCAATACATTTCATTAATCATGTATCAGTTTCTTTACTTAATACAAAGGTAGTAATTAACAATAAACATCTTGGAATGTAGTTAAACATTTGGTGTGCATACTTTTGGAAACATTTGGGTACATGATCAATCAAATACAATATCATGATTTGGGTTTTCAATGTGAACAAATCCAATAGGTATTTCAAATTTCAATAATAATAAATAGATATGGATCATTTTAATCTTTAGGAAGATCAAAGAATGACCAATAATAGCAAAATAAAATTTAATCAAGAAAGAAACATGTTCATTAAGTCAACATATCAAGGCATGAATATGATGTATACATTACTCATCTTAGCTTATGACTTGAACATTTTCCTGTTCTTTTATCCTTGATTTTTTGCATTATCTCTTATGGTACCCATCACATCTCTTATTCATTCTCGACTCTACATATCCAATTAATTTCTATTTAGATACTATTTAATATAAAATTACATTACTTATACTCATATTAAAGAAACTCTCTCAAATTTCCAAGTTTTAGGTTACTCCAACAAAGAACCTTTACTGGCAGCCTATGTTTCATTACTTATATCTCTCTCTACACTTATCTAATTGCTTCAATTCTTATTCCTCATTAAACTTAACATATAAGGTTCTAACATATCCAAATTTCACATTAAACTCATTAATACACAATTTATGGTGTTAATTTAAACTCAGGCTTACAACTAGTCCTACTATCCTGCATTCTGCCTGAAATCCTATTCTGGCAGTCTATACTGTTTTATCTCATAACTCAATCTATACTGAACCAATTACTGTAATTCCTTTTCTTATTGAAAATAGACACAAAAAATTATAACATATCCAAATTTTAGAATTTTTGGATCACTAAACAATTATTAGTGAATTTTTAAAATTAAACTGCTACCCTGAAATCTTTATCTAAACATACCCTATTTCCATGCCTATAATTAATTCCGTGCTCATCCAATTACAAAACCATTTTACAGTCATTTAGATAACATATAAAAGAACATATTTAATGTTTAACACTAATTAACGTGTTTATCTACAACTTTCATGTTTTGTCCATCCTCAAATTGAATCATTAAAATTTTGGAATATTAACCACAAGTTACTGCCTCAAATAAGATTTCAGAAACTATATAAACCCTAGCTTAGTCTTTACATTTTTAACTTAATTACCTCAATTATTTGCCAAGTCAAACCTTATATCTCTTAAATACAATTAAAAATGATAAGTTTAGAATCATTACTTTGATTTAAAATACTTGAATTGCCCTCTTCTTTTGCTCCTCCAAATGATTGAACACCAAATTCTATCTATTTTCTTCATAAAGCTTCTTCCTTCTTCAATTTCCTATCTATTTTTAGTTGATTTCTTTGGAAAGGTTAGAAAACATATTTCTTTAGTATTTTGGGATAAAGAATTCGGCCAAGAGATGTAAAAATGGCCACCCACCTTTTCTCTTAATATATATCAAAGCCAATAATTAAAAGAAATAAAGAAAGTTGTAGAGATTTCTAGAATAATGGACATTTGTCCAATTTCTAAGAATATTAAGTAAAAATCTATACTACAAATCTTCCTCTAACCTCATAATCGGCTACACATGCTCATTTTCTAGAATTTTGATGCAAAGGTGTGGGTCCCACAACTTTGCTTAATTGCATTTTGGCCTAAAATCTTTCTTATTTATATTTTAATCTCAAAACTTACTGTAATTTATTCTGTCTATTCTGTTTAGATTCAACCTCAAGTGTGGGGAGTGAAATACCTTATTTTAAGTTGTTCTATCATTTAAAAATAGTTTTGGGTCATTTTTGGATCCCAGACAGTAGATTTCCAAAATTGCTTCCAAAGTTGCCATAAATTACAATTTCGCCATTACTCTTATTTTCAGTATTCCAAAATATTTTTCAACTCTTTCTTTTCACCATAATTTCACATAAAATTAACTTATTTAATCTCCCTAAGTCTGGATAAGAAATTCTTAAATTTGTCGGACTACATTTCTCCGGCATTGTGATTAACACCGGCATTATCCGGGACAGTGTTTCAAGAGTGGCCCGATTGAGACTAAATTTTTTTTGAATATTACTCTTTATCATTCTCTGTATATTTCAATAATTGATTGAGCCTATTCATACTTCAATTAATGCTTCATCAATCACTGTAATTCACTATATCCATGTATTATCTACTATTTTATCTCACTATCTTCTGTTCTATTTGCTGGGACATTACAAGATGTCACTATTGTGGAAAAGTTGGTCATTCAAAATTCAAATGCCATATTAGAAATGTGCATTTAAGATATATTGATGCTTACCCCAAAGACCCAAAAGTATTTGTGTACCTAAAACAAGATGAATTTCATCATTTATAAGTATGCTTGAAATTCACATGGAAAGAAGAGCCATGGTATTTGGATAGTGGATGTTTAAGGCATATGATTGGCAATGTAAGTATTCTCTCAAACTTGGAAGAGAAGAAAGGAGGAAAGGTAACATTCGGAGATAATGACAAAGGTAAAATCATTGGAATTAAGCAAATTAGTAAGACCGATAAACTCTCTCTTGAATATGTGTTATTAGTTGATGGTCTAAAGCATAATTTGATAAGTGTTAGTCAATTATGTGACATAGGAAATAAAATTTCTTTTACTTCTAAGAAATGCTATGTGAAGCATTTGAAGGATAAGAAAATTTTATTTGTCGGTTATAGAATTGACAATGAGTGTATGATTGATATTAGTAACATGCATGATGATTATATTGATTGAATGGTTTCTCTTCATGATGATACATGGAAGTGGCATAGCAGACTTGGTCATATTGGCATTGATCACATTGATAATCTTAGGTCTAATGAGCTTGTAATTGGTCTCCCCAAGGTCAATTTTTATAAAATTAAATTGTGTGATGTATGTCAAATGGGCAAGCAAGTCAAAAGTTCTTTTAAAACCAAAAAATTTGTTTCTTCATCTAAACCTCTATAACTTTTGCATATAGACTTGTTTGGTCCTTGTAGAACATATAGTATAGTCTTAAAGGTAAACAATATGCATTTGTCATTGTTGATGATTACTCTAAATTTACTTGGGTATAATTCCTTGATCATAAGGATAAAAGTTTTAAGGAGTTTAAATCTTTTGCTAAAAGATCCCAAAATGAAAAAAGTTTTTATATCACATCTTTAAGAAGTGATCATGAAAAAGAATTTGTTAATCATGACTTAAAACCTTTTGTGATGAAATGAAATTTTTTCATAACTTTTCTACACCAAGAACTCTCCAAAAAAATAGAGTTGTAGAAAGGAAAAATAGAAGACTTATTAACATGGCTAGAACTATGTTCAATGAGTACTCACTTCCTAAGTACTTTTGGGCTAAAGCTATCAATAATACTTGTTACATTTCAAATAGACATTTTATAATAGCAATTTTAAACAAAACTTCTTATGAGTTACGGAATGAAAGAAAACCAAGAATTTTATATCTAAGAGTATTTGGATGCAAATGTTTCATATTAAACACAAAGGATAATCCTGGGAAATTTGACTCCAAAAACAGATGTAGGTGTTTTCTTAGGCTATTCAACTTCTAGCAAAGCTTATAGTGTTTTTAACAAAAGAACTTTAGTTGTTGAAGAGTCCATGCATGTCATATTTGATGAAACTTGTCCTTTTGATGTGCACAGTTTTAAACATATTGAGAATGATGACATATTTGATCATGTGCATGATTCATCCATTGACTTAGAGCCACTTATTGAATCATCTCTAAAGGACCATAATGACATAGGAAATCCTCCCAAGGCTATAGAAAATCCACCTATTGATGTTGAACTTCCAAAGGATTGAAAATTCAAAAAGGACCACCCAAAAGACCTTATAATTGGTGAACCCTCTAAGGATGTGGCCACAAGATCCTCTTTCAAAGAAATTATGAATAATCTAGCCTTTATATCTAAGATTTAACCTAGGAATATCAATGGGGCCCTTGAAGATGAAGGTTGGGTTGAAGTCATAAAAGAGGAATTGAAGAAATTTGAGAGAAACAAGGTTTGGACTTTGGTTCCTAGTCCATAAAACCATCATATCATAGGTACCAAATGGGTATATAGAAACAAACTAGATGAGGTTGGTGTGATCACTAGGAACAAGGCTAGATTGGTGGCAAAAGGGTATAATCAAGAGGAAGGAATAGATTATGATGAGACCTTTGCACTAGTAGCTACACTTGAGGCAATTAGAATGTTACTTGCATTTACATGTCACATGAATTTCAAGTTATATCAAATAGATGTTAAAAGTGAATTTTTAAATGATTTTATTGATGAGAAAGTTTATGTTGAACAACCTCCCAGTTTTGAATAATTTGATTTTCCAAATCATGTTTTTAAACTTCAAAAAGCTCTTTATGGTCTTAAATAAGCTCCTAGAGCTTGGTGTCACACTCCAACTCCAGTGGTGCGACGATCCTAGGGCAAGGGTAGGCTTAAGGCTACCATAAACCCGTAGAACCCTCATATCCTGGATCTCATACACATTTCATATTTACATCATATATGATTATCATTAAAACATTCATTTCTAAGATTCATGTAAACACCATTCATACATATATATATGTTTATCATTAAGTAATTTCCTCTTGTTCCTTACAGATCCAAAGATACTTTCCACATCACTAAGGAACAAGGGTAGCCCAATCATAACAATTTAGACATCAAAATATTATCATCCTCAACATCTAACTACAGAGCTCTAGAGTATACTCCTAATACATACAGTACCATAATACAATTCAATGAATATATATAAATCAAAATAATTACAATGGAGGCTTCTTGGAAGAATGAGTCAAGAAGCTTTGTCTTCTATATTAGCTCCCTCTCGAGCTACACTATCACCTGAAATCCAATAAGAGGAGTGAGCCTTCAACTCAGTAAGATATAAACATGTATGATATAGGTCAAGTCAAAGAACAAGAATATGGAAATATCAAAAGGTTGAGCTTACAAGGATACTAGTGCTCACAATCTAACAACACTATCAAATCATATGATTGAACTATAGGGTGCATCAGTAGCCTTGCTACCTTATCACAACAGAGCGCATTAGTAGCCTTGCTACCTTATCGCAAACATATGCTTGGCCAGGCATACGCCTAGAGCTCATGGTCCCCTCTAGGTGAAGCATTGATAAAAACCCTATCAGTTGGGTTCCCAAAGTGCACAATGGACCAATGACTTTACTCTCATTGGGAAGAGCGTTCTATACATAACATGTCAGGGTCATATAATTTGGATTCCACAAGAATAATATTGGTCACAAGACCATCAACATATAAACCTGAATTTTCTTCCATTTAACAAATAGGTTTTATATGAACCTAGTCCAAGGAAGAATGACCATGTCATTTACAATCATATAAGGTAATCACAAGGAACAAATCATTATTTGTTTTAGAACATCATAGGGATTTCAATTAATAGGTGCATAATGCATTATTTTGAAACATGAGGATCATATAAGCAAAATATTAGAATAGGTTGAATCATTCAAAGAAACAATATGTATATGCAATGTTTATACTTACCTCTACATAAATTTATCCTTGTATTTCCCTTAATAGCTTGATCATTCAATAATTTCCTCAAATTTCTTGAGTTCTCTTCTCCTATGAAAATTTTCCCAAATATTCAAAATTAGGGTTTTCCTTAATCAATAATACATAATATGATTCCTTATAATTTAACCATTTTATAGTTTCTATTTTTGATTCCCAACATGAATTTAATTCATCTCTTAAAGAAAATCTGAAATTAATTACGAATTTACTGTTCACGCCACTATTCATGATAATCCATAAATTCTGGTTTCTCCCACATTAATTACAATTAATAGCCTTAAAATGCTTGTAATAAGTCCTATATACCCATAATTAACTATCCTAACTACCCAAATTTATTAATCTAAAGAGAGAATGACATTTGAAGAGAAATTACCTTATTTCTCCAAAAAACTGATTCCTTGAAAAATCTGCTTTGAAAATGAAGATTAATGCCTTAGAATGTGATAATTTAGTGATTTAATACATTAATTCTGAGTATTAATGCATTAGAAAATAAATGGAATAAATTTGAGAAGAAATGAAGAAGAACGAAGAAAAGAAGAAGAAGAAAATCGTGAGAAAAATAACTACTGGGTATCTGGTTAAATAGGCTACTGCCTCACAATTCTACTTCGCCAGCTCGCCTCACCAATCCGCGCCGACAATACCACCTCGCATAAGCTAACTCGCAAATGCCACTTCACCAATCCCACTTCGTATGTCCACTTCGCATATGCCACATCGCATGTGCCACCTCGCCAAACTCTCCTCGCCTATTTTCACTTCGCATACGCCACCTAGGCAATGCATCTTCGTCGCATATGCCACCTCGGCAATGCCTCTTCGCCAAACTCTCCTCGCCTATTTCCACCTCGCATATGCCACCTCGGTAATGCCTCTTCGCCAAACTCTCCTCTCTTATTTCCACCTCGCATATGCCACCTCGGTAATCCCACTTTGTCAATTCTCCTCTTCGCTAATTTTCCTGTTCACATTGCCGGCTTGCAAATTCCACCTCGCATTTGTCGGCTCGTAATGCCACTTTGCATTGCCAGCTCGCAAATGCCAGATTCTGCCGAGCTAGAATCCTTCCTCAACAACTTATATTTAATCAGCTCGCAAATGATTTACAAATATCCAAACTCCCTAATTCTTTTTGTTACTTAAAATATATACTCAGAGGTCCAACATATCCAAATTTGAAATGAAAAGGATATCTACACAAACCATGGTGAATTTCTAAATTTTATCCTGACTTTACTGCCCAAAATCATCCGAACAAGTCTGATTAATTACACTCTCAACTGAGCTATACTTAACCAATTCCCCTAAAATTTTACATACA
>CANXYC010025626.1:0-10275 GCA_948193065.1 Aleurites moluccanus
CTCTGAAACTCCTCAAACGCCCCCGTTGAGCTGTTTTCCCGAAATTGTCTCCAACCGGGTATATTTTTCCATATAATTCCCAAATAAATAATTTAGGACCATTTACATTCACTTTTATTCTTTCCTTTACTCAAATATACTAATAAATTAATAAAACCTCAAAAAATTGCAAATTTACAATTTAGTCCCCCGATTACCAAAAATTCCAAACTTACCCGATTGAGTCCTAACTGACTTCAAACCAACTCTAGGCCTAAAAATTAGGTCATATAACATGCATAAACACAAATTCCATGCATTCACATATCATATTAACACATCATAAAAGAAAGGAAAATAATTTCCCTAAAGGTCCCTATCAGGGTTTAGGCTAAGGTGTTACAAAATGGATCAAAATGGATATGAAATACAAAGAAAAAACAAAGCAAAAATAAAAAGGTGAATAGTAAAGGCCATTTGGCCAAAATGTGGGTTTCACAATAGGTTTCCAATTTCAATTCTAAAGCAATAGGCATGGTAAATGATGCATATAGAACTCACCTAAAACTTTCAATTGCTTTGAACAATTGACTTCCACCAATTTCCTTCAAAGGAGACAATATAAGCAACTTGTGTAATGTTTGTGTTCTACACCAAAATAACTACAAAATCATTATCCATTAGCCTCCAAGTAACATATTCTAAGATAAAATATCATAGACTAACTCTAATTCAACTATCTAAAGCAAACAACTTCCATTAGGGTTTTGAATTTAGGGATTTCTATCCAAATACATCAATTGATGCAATCTAACTTAAAACCTATCTAATTCAACGTCTATAACACTTAATTAACTTAAATAATCAAAGAAATTACCAAGTTACCTCTTAGGGATGATGGGGACAAAATCGCCCTTCAAGAAATCCTTGATTTCCTTTGTGATTTCAAGGAAGAAATGGTCGAAGAATGAAAGAACCAAGCTAGCTTTCAAGTTTTCTATGGATTTTTTGTTGGAAAAATGAAGAAGAAATGGAGGAAGAAGAAAAGGGAATGGTTCGGCCAAAGAAACAAGGAAGAAGAAGATGGAGAAATTTTTTTAAGGCATTGCTTATACCTTTTGGTCCTTAAACTTCCAAGTAATCATACTTTGACCCCAACTTCTTCTGTAATTTATTATGATAATTTTGTTGGGATTTACATTTCAAAGTGGAAATTCAAAAGGCTTATTTTAATTTATACTTATTTATAAAAATAGTTTTAGAGTCATTCTAAAACCCAGACAGACTAATTTCCACTATTCCCCTCGAAGTTCCATTTATTTTACGGTTTTGCCATTGGTTACTTTTTCAGTGTTCCTAAATGTTTTTCATCTCTTTCATTTTACCAAAATTACACATGCATTTATGTGATCTTTTACCCCTGGTCAGAATCAAAAATTCATTTGTTGACCGGACAGCTAATTTTTTGGCAGTGTTCCCGACAACGCCGATTTTTGAAAAAGTATTTAATTCGCTTTCTAACTATGTCTCTAAAATTATTTCCCATCATTTTAATGCCTTTAAACCATATACCGAGAATTAAATCATGCATATAAGTTATGACTTCCTAGGGTGTTACATTCTACCCCCCCTTCAAATAAATTTATCCTCGAATTTAAATAAAATGCATACCTCATCGCTGGAACAGGAATGGGTATATGTCCTTCATCTCCTACTCAATCTCCCAAGTGCACTCCTTCATCGACTAGTTTCTCCAGAGCACTTTTACCATGGGAATCTCCTTGTTCCATAACTGTCTGACTTATCGGTCAATTATCTCTATTGGAAGCTCCTCATACGACAAGTCCTCATTCAGTCCCACATCTTATACCTCCAATATGTGTGATGGATCATACACATATTTTCGCAGCATCCAGATATGAAATACAGGATGTACATGGCTCAGATGAGGTGGAAGAGCCAATCTATAGGCCACATTACCAATCATCTTGAGAATCTCAAATGGACCTATAAACCTTGGTGACAGCTTTCCTTTCTTCCCAAATCTCATAATACCTCTCATCGGTGAGATCTTAAGGAAGACATGGTCACCAACTGCAAAATGTACATCCTTCCACTTCGGATCGGCATGACACTTCTGCCTACTGAAAGCAGTCTTCATCCGATCTCTAATCATAGGTACATTTTCCATCGTTTCTCTAATCAACTCTAGCCCCTCTAGCTGCTTTTCTCCTTATTCCACCCAACACACTGGAGATCTATACTTTCTACCATATGGTGCTTTAAATGAAGCCATACCAATAGAAGAGTGATAACTATTATTGTATGAGAACTCGATCAATGGCAAATATTGATCCCAGTTACCTTTGAAATCCAGAACACACAATCAAAGCATATCTTCCAAAGTCTGGATTGTTCTCTCTGACTGCCCATTAGTCTGTGGATGGAAAGTAGTACTGAACCATAACTGAGTACCCATGGCCTCCTGAAATTTCTGCTAAAATTGTGAAGTGAACTATGTACCTCTATCTGAGATGATCATCAACGGGACTCCATGAAGTGGTACAATTTTATTATACAATTATGCATATTGAGCTACTGAATAATTGGTCTTAACCTTCAGAAAATGAGCAGATTTCATCAATCGGTCTACAATCACCCCATATGGAGTCATACCCCTCATAGTCCTCAATAGACCCACTACAAAGTCCATAGTAACCTGCTCCCATTTCCACTCGGGCAACTCAATCTCCTGAAGAAATCCCGATGGTTTCTGATGCTCAAACTTAACTTGCTGACAGGCTAAGCATTTGGAGACAAATTGTGCTACATCTCCCTTCATACCAGGCCACCAATACACATCTCTCGGATCATGGTACATCTTTGTAATCCCTGGATGTACACTATATGTTGAATAGTGAGCCTCTTTCATAATCCGATCATGTAGCCCATTAAAGTCAAGTACACATATACGCTTCCCACACTTCAGTACACCATCCTCCACTATAAACTCTGTCATTTTGCCATTCTGCACTTCTCCCTTAAGATTTAGTAGATACATATCCTTATCCTGAGCCACTTTAATATCATCAAGCAATAGTGACTTCACCCGAAATTGTACTATCAGAGATGGTTAATATCCTGGGATTCTAAATCCAACTCTACACCCATATCTGCTAACCCCTTCATCTCTCGGATCAAAGGTCTTCTGCCAACTATGATATGAGCTAAACTGCCCATAGACTTCCGACTTAGTGCATCCGCCACTACATTGGCTTTACCTGGGTGATAAAGGATTTCACAGTCATAATCCTTAAGTAGCTCCACCCATCTGTATTGCCGAAGATTCAAATCCTTTTGCTGAAATATATATTGTAAACTCTTATGATCGGTATATATCTCACATTTAGACCCATACAAAATAGTGCCTCCAAATCTTCAATGCAAATACCATAACAATCATCTCCAAATCATGTGTCGAATAATTCACTTCATGCTTCTTTAACTGACAAGAAGCATAAGCAATTACTCTCTAATTTTGCATCAATACACACCCCAATCCGACTCGTGAAGCATTACAATACACAGTAAATTTCTCTCCCTCTGCTGGTAATGCTAACACTGGAGCACTTGTGAGGTGAGACTTCAAAGTCTAGAAACTGCACTCACACTTATCAGTCCATATATAACTCTCGTATTTCTAAGTCAGCTTAGTCAATAGAGCTGCAATTCTGAAAAAATCCTTCACAAACTTCCTATAATACCCTGCCATACCTAAAAAACTGCGAACCTCAGAAACACTGGTAGGCTGAGCCCAATTTGCCACCGCTTCAACTTTCTGAGGATCTACCTTGATACCATCTTTACATACCATATGCTTAAGAAAACAAACTTTGGTTAGCCAGAACTGACATTTAGATAGCTTAGCATACGGCTGATCTCTCAAAGTGTTTGCAATACAATCCTTAAGTGCTCCGCATGCTCTTCCTCACTCCTAGAATAGATAAGTATGTCATCAATGAATACTATGACAAACATATCTAAGAATGGCTTGAACACCCTGTTCATCAATTCCATGAAAATAGTCGGTATATTGGTTAACGCGAATGGCAACACCAGAAACTCATAATGCCTATATCGAGTCCTGAAAGCAGTCTTAGGTACATGACCCTTCTTAATCTTCAACTGGTGATACCCAGACCTCAGATCAATCTTCGAGAAGTGACTAACACCCTGTAGTTGATCAAACAAGTCATCTATCCGAGGTAATGGATATTTGTTCTTCGCTGTTAGCTTGTTCAACTACCTGTAATCAATGCACATCCTCAAGGAGCCATCCTTTTTCTTTACAAACAACACTGGAGCACCCCAAGGAGAACTACTCGGTCTAATGAACCCTTTATCCAATAACTCGTGCAACTGCACCTTTAATTCTTTCAATTTAGCTGGTGCCATTCTGTAAGAAGGAATAGATATAGGATTGGTGCCTTCATACACCTCAATCTCAAACTCAATCTCCCTATATGGGGGGTAATCTTGGTAACTCTTCAAGAAACGTATTAAGAAACTCCTGAACTACAGGTATCTGATCAAGCTCTATAGAAGACTTCTGCACATCTATCACATGAGCCAAATAGGCTAAACAGCCTTTCCCAATTATCCTTCTAGCCTGGATAACAGAAATCAAATTAACTCTAAACTCCTATATGTCACCCTAAAACTCAAACTCTAGCTGCCCTCAAGATGAAACTTGACCTGCTTTTGATAACAATCAATGATTGTCCAATGTCTCGTGAGCCAATCCATACCCAAAATCACATCAAACTCTAACACAGACAATTCTATCAAATCAGCACACAATATGTTATCATCAATTTCAATCACACAGTCAGGACAGAAATAATCCATATCAATACTCTCACCCATCGAGGTAGCAATCACTAAAAGCACATGCAACAATTTTCTTTCCTTATTCAATTTAGGTGCAAAGTGAGGTGACATAAAGGAATGAGTAGCACCCGAATCAAATAAGGCATCTGCAATCTCATTCTGAATCAGAATAGTACCTGTGACCATGTTATCTGATCTTTGTGCCTCCTGGGTATTGACTATAGATACTCTACCTTGACCCCTGCCTGTTGGGGCCTGACTACTACTGGAAGCATATCCTCCTTTGCCTTTGCCTCTACCTACAGTCTCTCTTGCCACATTTTGACTCATCTGTACCATCGACTGAGAAACCATAGCAGATGGTTGCTATTCACCCCTCAAAGGACATTTGCTAACATAGTGACCATACTGCCCATATCTCAGTCAGGCACCAAACTGATGCCATCACTCCCCTCCATGCCTCCGTCCACAGAAACCACAGATAGGTACACTAGGCATCTGTGCAGCTGATTTAGAGGAACCCTGTGAATATGCAGGTGCTGACTGTACCACTGGTGGTCCCCTATTATAAACCCTCCTTCTCTTACAATCGATGAAGGTCTCTGTTCAAACTGAGGCACTGACTCTTCCTGTCTAGGCTGGGAGCTGCTCTCCCCCTACTATTCTGAACTCTAGGACCCCCTTTTCTCTTCTGATCCCTCTTAGCCCTCTCTGTCTTATACTTTTCTTCCATCTATGTAGCCTTATCAATAACAGTAGTCATAGAAGTGAATTTTGTAGCCAATAATGCATTATGAAGTGCAGCATATAGACCCCTCCAAAATCTGCTGATCAAATCAGCCTCAGAAGGAACAATGTGAGTAGCATATCTACTCAGCCTAATGAACTCCTCTATATACTCCTCAACTGATCTATCCTCCTGCTCTGACTGCTCAAACTGGATAAAATTTCAGGTCTTCACCCTCTCTGTAATGAACTCATCAATCAAACCCTGTCGAAAGTCAGCCTAGGTGGGTGGATGCTCACCATATAGCCTAGGCTCCATCCTCCTCGAAAACCAAGTCCAAACCTTCCTCTTTAACAACAATCGAACCATCTCTACTGCTCTAAGCTCAGAATAAGGTAGTCTTCTAACTACCTTCTCAACCTCCTCTAGAAAATCTACTGGGTCACTGCCTCTGTCGCTCCTAAACTCTGGTATGTTTAGCTTCAGAAAGCTAAACATAGACACTCCACCCTCCTCAACAACTTTGCGGCCTCCCTGTATAGTAGGCTCTTCAGGAACCCCTACTTGCTACACAGGAGCCGGTGCAAATTGTATTGCCTGTGATGCCATAGGCGGGGGCACTGCTACTGGAACTGGTGGTGGCGGTATATTCTGACGCTCTTGTCTCAAATTAGCCAATTCCCTATGTAACTCCATAATCCCCCTCATCATTTCAACTCTCTAGGGATCATAGCCTCTCTCTATATCCTCTATAGTCCATTGGGATCTAGACGAACCCTCTGAAACTGAGAACTCTCTGACCAAAGACTCTTTAGAGGCTACCTCTGCCACCCGAGTATCTCTGTCCCTATCGTCGGACATCTCTGCAATCTGTCAAGAAAATCAAAAATGTACTTAGTATAATATAGAAACACAAAATACAATCACATATCAGACAATTACAGTAAAAGACGACACAGGAATTACTATGCTCTATGGTTTACTTAATTCTACCCATTTTGTACTTAATCACTATTGCTCTGTAATTCAGGTACTACTCATCTGTAACCTATACTCTAGTGTCTATAACCTAGAGCTCTGATGTCTATAACCTAAGGTTCTGATACCACCTCTGTCATGACCCATTTCTGGATCGCGACGGTCCTGGGACGCAGGAGATGCCAATGGCGATGGACAACCGTAGAACCCAGTATCACATGCATAATCTATAACCATCAATTAATTATTCCTTTTAATCAGTTACTATTCATTCTATCAATATGTAATTCTTGTTGTAATCCAATGTAGTTGGTTGTAATAACCATCATCACATATCATATTATAATCACATACTATAAAACATCATCACATACATATATACATGTTAATCTCCTAACTAACCCATACATACCACCATGGAGCAGCTAGATTATGAACATCAAAATACAGAATTCAAAATAGTTACATCAAGATCCAATATGGCAGAAATCCATAGAAAGTCTGAAATGAGGATTCTGCTATCTACTCAGCACCTGAAATAAGATACAATAAAAAGGGGTGAGTATATAAGATACTAAATGAATCTATATGCATTGTTAATAAATATGGTTTGGATCAATCTCAAATGGAACAATAATGACAAACGATTAATATAAACAAATTGTAGAATCAATATCAAAAAATCACAGAATGGTCAATAACCATATAAAAGGTAAAAGTGTAATATGGAAAGACAGATAAAGTGCTAGTATAGTATGGACTATATATAAACATACAGTCTACAGTAATATCAGTATCAGTAAGCATAAGACTGATCAAGTCTTATGGCTTGGACCATAACCCTTCCCAGCTAGGGCATCAGTAAATCAATGTGCACATTGCCAACAGTATGTACCCACTACCCTATCGGAGCAGCAGCTCTGTCAATCCATATTAGGGTCAATATAAGAGTGAAACATATCAATAGACATTATGCAACAATGGTACCATCCAAGGCAATAAGCTCAATATCATTCAAATCCAGTAGTGATTCAATCAATGGCATTGCAATATACGATATACATTCAATGATAATCGGTTTGGTAAACAACAAATGTATGGAACAAAGGTTAGTTATACAAAGGAAATCGGTAGGCCAAATGGCATACCAATATCGCTGGCAATGATGGCATTCAAATGGTAGGCCTATGGAAGAAAAATGCAATAGGCTAATGGCAAAATAACTAGGCATTTTGTCAAACACTTGGTGGGCAACATTGATTGGGCAAATTGGCTAGGTTTTGGTGCAAGATTATTAAAGCCCATTCAAACAACAATCAAGACACATTGTCAACAACACAATAAGCAACAAATATACACCTAAAAACAACAATAAATGGATCAAAATGGCTATGAAATACAAAGGAAAAACAAAGCAAAAATACAAAGGTGAATAGTAAAGGCCATTCGGCTAAAATGTGGCTTTCACAATAGGTTTTCAATTTCAATTCTAAAGCAATAGGCATGGTAAATGATGCATATAGAACTCACCTAAAGCTTCCAATTGCTTTGAAAAATTGATTTCCACCAATTTCCTTCAAATGAGGCAATATAAACAATTTGTGTAATCTTTATGTTCTACACCAAAATATCCACAAAATTATTATCCATTAGCCTCCAATTAACATATCCTAAGATCAAATATCATAAACTAACACTAATTCAAATAGCTAAAGCAAACAACTTCCATTAGGGTTTGGAATTTAGGGATTTCTATCCAAATGCATCAATTGATGAAATCTAACTTAAAACCCATGTAATTCAATGTCTATAACACTTAATTAACTTAAATAATCAAAGAAATCACCAAGTTAGCTCTTAGGGATGATGGGGCCGAAATCTCCCTTCAAGAAATCCTTGATTTCCTTTGTGATTTCAAGGAAGAAATGGTTGGAGAATGAAAGAACCAAGCTAGCTTTCAAGTTTTCTATGGATTTTTGGTTGGAAAAATGAAGAAGAAATGGAGGAAGAAGAAAAGGAAATCGTAACACTTCAGTTAAAGCTTAGAACCTGAACCATAAAGGGGAAACCTAAGAGGTTCTTTCTTTGTTTGAAAGTTGTGCGTTAATTCATGTTTATATTTGACTTGAATGTATATGCATGTTTTAAGAAGTATTATACATGTAAAAGAAGTTTAAAGGCTATTAGGAAGAAATCGGGAAAAATTGAATTTTTGGTGAACTGGAGGCAAAATGGTCATTTCACACCCCTTCGAGTTTTATGGAAATTAACATCATATTTGAATGTAGAAAAGAATATTAGGACATGAAAATGATGATATTATCTTTGTTTGAAATTTTGCTGGAGAATTAAACCCGGTAGGAGATAAGTCTGGGCAAAGCTGCTCGGATAAGGATCAAATTTGAACCAAGGGCAATTTAGTCTTTTCCTTTGAGTTATATACTTATATGGTGTATGCAAGCTTATGATATCATTTTAGGCTTACCTAAATCATTGGATAAAATGATGAAGAAATGGATGGTTGGATAGCTAGATTTCACCATTTCTACTATAAGCTCAAAGTATTGGATTACACCAATTGATTTTTAGTTGGATTTTTGCCACCCCTTCACCATTCTTAGCCAAAACACCAATCAAACTTTCTCTTTCTTCTTCCTCCAAGTTTTGGCCACCTTTGTTGATTACCATAGCTTATTGTTTTCTTTCATTTCTTGATAAAAACTAGTTAATTTCACCATTATAAACACAAATGTAGCTTTAGATTCTAAGGAAAAACAAGAAAAAGCAAAGAATCAAAGCTTTGAAGTTTTTGAAGAACTTTTGGTAAGTGATTGATTTTACCATTCTTTTGGTTTAATTAGGTTCTTAAGATGTTCTTTGATGTTATTTAGTAGGAAATACATGTTTTGATTGGAAGAAAATCAACAGTTGGAATAAAACCCCAATAGGAAGAAATATGAATCAAAGTATGATTTTGATGAATCTTTTTGTTCAAATGATGTGTATTTGATGTGTTTAACATGAATTAGTTGTTAATTAATGGAAACAAATCCATTTGGAGGAACTTTTGTTTTGGCCGAATCATATGATGTGTAAATGATTGTTTGATGTTTGATGTTTTATAGGTTTAAAGGCTTGAATGATATGAATTTGATGTGTATATAATGAATTGATGGTCATTTGATGGAAAGAAAATCATTTGGATAGTTTTTCATTTGGGCCGAAACTTGAGGTGCTTGGATGATGAATTGTACTTTGATGTTTAATAGGTGTATATGGATGAATGTTATGAATTTGATGTATATATATGTTGTATGATTGATTGGTGTTCAAAAATGGATGAATGGAATGATTTTCATTTAGATAGAACCATATGGACTTTGTTAGTTTAATGTGTTAGACTAATGCAATTGAAGAAGTAAGGTTTGAATATGGTTCAATGGTATAAGTAATGGAAATGTATAAGTTTAGATATGTAAAAGATGTTTGATATATGTACTAGGAAGTTAAACTTGGAATATAGTGTATGTTTGGCATGAAATATTGAACTAAGTGTTTGAAAGTTATTAACTTAGCATTATAATGATGAATATATGAAGTGTGAATGAAATATAATGATGGAAGTGCATTTGATGCATAAAGGAATGGAAAGTGTCAATTGTATGATATAGGGTTTATGATGTATAGTATATGTGTTTATG